>CAKNWT010226554.1:11142-21761 GCA_932066315.1 Andricus coriarius
AAGTTCGACAGCTGCGAGTCGAAATAGAGCAGCAGCTGCGAATCCTTATCACGGATCGCCAAATCTTCGAAGGAATCTTCTTGAAGCGGCGAAAACTCCTGATATTTCGGCGAAGCCTTTTAGTAATGTTGCTCCACGCACAATTACGAGACACACGGCTCAGTCAGCAGCCGCAGCTTTTAATGCCAAGCGAGATAAAAAGGAATCGCTCTCTAGTAGTATCGACAGTCCCGGAAAAAGAACTTCTCCAAAATTGAGCGCTACTCAAAAGCTAAGCAAGTCCGCAATCGCTACAAAGACGAAAGTAGGGAAAGGGATTGAAGATAAGAGCAAACTTAAACCCGAAGCTCCCAAACTGCTTACAGTTGGTTCCAGGTCGGGAACGTTCCTGAAAGATGAACCAACAATTTTGAAAAAGGCAGATATTAAATCCTCAGAGATAGATACTTAATTTATATAGCGAGCTAAGTAGTAGGATTGGTTGAATAAAAAAATTAAAAATATCCTAGCACTGAAAAGTTCAATTTTGGGTCTTATATAACCTGTGAGATTTGAAATAGATCGATCAATATTCGGAGGTTCCGTGGGGCAAAAATATGTTGAACAAATTCGTAATTCTGAAAGCTTTTCAGTTTTTCCAGAACAAAATCCTCAAATCTCAGAAAAATAAAATCATTTTTTTGAGCATGTAGAAACTTTGTCGCACTCAAAATGTACATAGAAAACTATGAGATTTTGGCAATTAAAATGGCCAGACCCTGAGAAAATTGCTTCTCCAATTAGCTATTTCTTCCTAATTTTGTTTTATGTACATTTTAAGGGCGAGAAAGTTTCTACAGGCTCACAAATATTTTAGAATAGTTTGCAAAGTTTTTGAAAATTGTAGTTTTTTGAGGTTTAAAATTTCAGATTTCGTCCTGGAAAGACTACAAATATTGAAATCTTACAAGATTTTGGAAAATTCGGCATATTATGTAGGTTTCGAAAAAAAAATTAATATTAGCGATTTCTACAAAATTCTGGAAATTACGATTTTTTTAAAACTTATTTCAGCACCGCGGAATCTCAGGATATTGATCTATCTATTTAAAATGTTACACAGATTATAAGGGGCCCAGAATGAAACTTTTCAGTTCTAGGCTGTTTGTGATTAAAAATTTTTTTTCGACCCGCCCTACTAAGTATGCCTTTGTACCTCGCATTAGTGATCAGCATATGCAGATATTACAAGCGCGATTATTGAAAAACGGGATTTAAAAAGCTTTAAATGTTGAGAGTTAAATATTGATGGGCGCGAAATATTTGAGGACGTGATAGTTCCAGCAACTGAACCAGTAAAGTTTAAAGAAAGGAGTTTATTCGAGGCTCTTCCTCACTCGGCCGCGGCGAGTTGATTCTTCTCGCCTCCTAATTTACGCGAATCACTAATACTATGAATGTTCCGTGTTATTTGTAAGCTTCAATCAATATTGAGTCGAAATCGTAGTTTTCTCCGCACTTTTCTAGATGAGAATGCGCTCCACGTAATATATAATATAAATTATAAGAATACTGTACAAGTTTTGCACTGTACATTTTATTTACTATTCCGCTTTTCGCTGTGCGTAAATGACAAAGAGAGGAAACTACGATTTTGGCTTTGAGAGTGCGTACTAAAGAATATTTCCTAAGTTGGGAAGAGCCTGAAAAAAAGAAGTGCATTTATTAAAGGTGCGTAAGTATAGAATGCAGGGGTCTAAATTTTTAGCTGTACATTTTTTTAGATCATTGTGTCCCAGAAAATTAGAATTAGTGCAAAGAAATGATGTCTTGATAGTTTTAGCTTGAGCAATTAATATTGAGAGGTGCCACTTAATTCAAATAGAGAAAACAATGTTTTGAAAATGAACGAAATATATGAAAGGAAACGAAATGATATAAGTTATGAACGTTTCTCTAATCACCGGGAATCTTCTAATTTATATCATTTTTATTGTGACAAAATACGTGCTTTCTCACAGAGAAATATATTTTTCGTAAGTTAGTAGATTCAAAGATAATTTAAAAAACAGCTATTTTTTAAGTATTCGCTTCAAGTTAAGTTCACATTGATTGCAGTCTAATTTATTTAATTTATGTTTTAGTCCAGTTTCAATTGATTTCACCGTTTGCTTATTGAAATTCAATTCGTCCTACGTGAATCCGATTAGATTCTGAACATTGAATTTGCCGGATTTTTGTTTTAATTCAGGTTTGTTACAGTTACATTCGCCGTTAATTTACTTACATTAGTTTCTGCTGAATTTTCTTTGAATCTACATCAATTCATTCAAATTTAATTTGGTCACAGTTCAGTTTAATTTGTGTTTGATTTGGTTAAATTCACTTGGTTGCAGTTGAATTCACATTAAATCCATTTAAATTCTCTTTGGATTAATTTAAATTCAGTCTCAGTTCAGCTTTATTGAATTCCGTTGAATTATTTTTACATCCCCTAGAATTCGTTAGTAGTTTTGTTAAATTCAATTGAATGCACACTATATGCATTATGTTTAAGTTAACGTTTTTTTTAAATTTTAATTTCATCAAAATCCGTTAAATTAACTTTGTATTCACAAAAATTCAGATCTGCATAATTACAGTGTTCATGTGGTTCAAAAGTTGATCAAACTTCGAGTAAACATTTAGGCAAAAAATTGGCACATTTTAATATTAATTTATCCTACTAAAGTTTTCAAGCTATCATGTATTTCCACAAACAAAAAATCGAAAATGGATTTTTTGGACCATCCCTGGTGTAGAATCTCCCTTTTTGGAAGAATGGAAGTAAAAGAAGCGAGTCTAGTAAGTGAAAATTGTTTTTTGACTATTGTACATTTCCTCGATTTTATAATGATCGAAACCGATTCCGCAGAAATGATTTATTTTTTACACTGTATTATTTTTGATAAGTTGGTTAATCGTTACGATTAATGATATTAATTGTAAAACGGATTAATTTATGTTTGTGAAGCGAGTGATTTCAGTTTAGTTTGTAACTCGAGTGCGACAAAGTCTTGGTGATAATTTTCTGAAATAAGGCGTGAAGCGAAATATTAATTTCGGTCACTAATGCAATTAGTGTGACTGTGTATACTCAGCTAGGAAACTTTTGCATAGTTATGTAAGTTAGTATCGCATAGAATAATATGCACTGTATATCCATATTCGCTAGGAGAGCAATGAGGCCAGTCCTTAGATTTTTGTTTATAAACGCCATTTACTTTCGAGAGTACAGGTTCGCGTACAAGTCGTTTCAACCAGCCATATCAAACAAGTATTTTTTTTTGTAATGTGTATAGAACATCACAGCTAGCTTCTGGTAACCTAAAGTGTAAGTTTCATTTTGTTGAAATTTGTTTTGTCAAGTCTAGGAAGTCTGGATTCTTTGTTTTGGTTGGCGTATACGTATATCGTTGAAGGGAGAAATATTGAATTGTAGCCAGTCATTATATTTATTTATCGAAAATCTATCTCTATTTTGCAATGTACATTTTTATGCAATATTTGTATCTAGTCATTTATATATTTTGAATATTTACTTTATGTAATGTTATGAAAACATCTCAATATAAGAATAGAAAGTTGTAAACTAAACGTGTCTTCATTTAAATCCTGAACATATTTACATCCTTCGATTCAATCAATTTCAAATAATTGCTATTTACAAAGTTTGAGATCTACAGATTACACAAAAAGAGAATTTTAAATTGAAAATTACATATCTAATAAAGTTCCCCTCGGTCTTGCTCGTTTTGTTTCAGCTTCTGGTGGTGGCATAGTTTTTCGTTTGTGCATGCCTTTTCTCTCTAGTTGTTTTTCAATTATCCTTGCGTTATTTGCATACGAATCAGCAACTTCTCTCTAAAATATAAAAAAATTGATGATTGTCAATAATAATTTAAAATGAAAGGAAGGAAATAAATAGGATTGTGAAGTAGCTTACAGCTTCGATTTCATCCTCTTCTTCGTCAATTGTAGAAACAGTAACCGAACTGAACTTTCCCATGTTCTTCGTGTGTTTGGTGACCATAATTTTCTTTGGTTTTTCGGTTGCTACTTGATTGTAAATATCAGTCATGGGTCCTTCTCCTGAACTTTTTATTACTGCACCTTTCACGATGAAAACGATATTTGCTGCGGGATCGTGTTTGTAATAGAGTAACAATCCGCATCTGGAAAAAGTAAATAACGATTTCAACCTACTAAATATAATAATAATATCCTTTCATTTAGTATTTTATTTTAAATACAAGGAAGTAATTGCAATGTGTTGCTTCTTTCTTAGATTTAAATAGTTGAGAAGTGAACTTACTTTTTGCATTTTAACCTGTGTTGTTTTTCTATGCCTTCCTCGCGTTTCAAATAAATCGTTTCATCCTGTTCAGATGTCATTTTGTGCGCGTGTTTGCTGCCATCAATTACCCTGGCACCATCCCTTTTACGAAGAGGTAATTTTTCTAAAGCACAATCTGTGGAGAAGTCAACTAAAAACTTGAATCATACATTCTTAAGAAAAAAAAGGATTAAAATGTGTTAGGTTAATGCACTAGTAATCGTCACCTGAAGCCAAATTGAAAATTAAAAATGCTTATAATTGTATTTAAAACACAATTCTTATTTTCATAAAGGGCTTAACCGATTAAAGCAGATATAGAAAAACTCAATTTTGTTCACTTCACATGATATTTGATTGGAGTCAATTTTTATTCACGATTAATATTAAAATTATGCATATACGTTAGTTATCGTCAGGCACGTAACCAAGTATTAACACGAGAAAAGTATACTAATTTGATAAAAGGATATTTAAACTTACCTAAACTCCCATTTTTTATTATACGCGGCTAGAGCGAGTCTTGCTATACGAAAAATATTGGGCCATCTGACCATAACCAATGCAGTGACGATTACCAGTGCATCTACCTATTCAGAGCTCTCAACATTGCAATTTACGCTACTTACTACAATTTAAAAAATTTTAATATTTGTTTTATAATTGTTTCAATTTTCAGGGTTAAATTTTGGAAACCGATCATTTTAGCACTCAAGTTAAAAGATGTAAATTTGAAATTGCCCAATTTTTCAAGATTTTCAATTTAATAATCCACCCGCACTCTAAACTTGATATTTCTGTTTCAGTTTAGAAATCTGAAAAATTAATTAAAATTGTTCAGTTTGTAGAATTTGGAACACTCAATAGTTTAATTGGATCAATTTTCTGTTTGAAATATTCAATTTAGTCCAAAATCATTTTGAAACAATACGGATTGTGATAGAAAAAATTAACTCATTTTGCAATAATACGGATTGTAACAGAAAAAATTCTGTATATTGAAAACTGTTCAATCAAAAAACTCTAAAAAAATTGGGACTCCAATTCCAGTTTGAACTTGCTTACGGTTTTAAGATTTTTAGAGGGTAAACCATTCTTAATCTTTAACATTTACATTAACATTTGGAACATTTAGAACGAAGTTCGGGTTGCTATAAAAGCATAACCTATGAATTAAAAAGTGAGGTTAGAAATGTTCTAAGCCAAAAGATATGCCTTGAAAATTAAGATTTCTAATGAAAAATGTCGCGAACAATAGTATTTTTGATAGCTTGTTAGTCAATTAATTAAGTTTATGCCCATGGGGAAAATAATTACCTAATATTAAAGTCATTTGGCCACAAAGGCAGTAGTAGATGTGCAAAGGTTTTTCTTCACTGTATTCTTCCTGATCTTTTGTGTCTGAACATATTATACTCCTTGATACAACTTTCGGCATTATTTATAATTATTTGGGCACTTTTATCATTAAAAATCACTTTAAATACGGTTCGTAGTTCCGTAACTCAACAATTCAACGCACAGACACTTCAGAAACCAAACCAAACAAAGCGGATACGTTTTGACAGTTTTCGATAGTCGATACACCATGGGCGGGAATATTTTAAATTAATATTTTACTGGCCTTTATATAATTCGTTAATTCGTTATTATTTGATATATAGTAGATAATATTACATATAATTACTGTACAAAGAGTGTTTTTAAAAGCCTTTTTACGATAAATAAACGCAAAATGATTAATAATATTGAATAAACTGCAACATTGGGGTTCGAAAAAAAAGATTTTGAAAATTATTGCTTACATCGATAAGAAATTTAAACAAAAATACTTATAAGGGGTCATTCACAAAATACGTGATACGTATTTTATGGATTTTTAACACCCCCCTCCCCCTGCGCGATATAACGTACTTTGTAAATGATCGCTATTAAATCTAAATGATTAATTTGATCTTAAATTTAAGAAAGTATTATAAAGAAATTTAAGAGTTAAATAAATCTTATTTGTAGGTTTACGTAAGAAACTCTTATAATCTTGTACCAGCGTCTGTCCGTCTCTCACCTACCCTAAAAAAAAAACTATTCGAGCTACGACCCAGAGGTTTTGTATTTGTGCCATAAAGTGACCACTGAAAAATAATAAAAATAAGAAAAATATTGTTATTTAGATCCCTATGCTGGAAGCTTTTCTATTAGTCCGATTCTATTCGGGGCTTCATAATAAGAAATATGACAATTTAAAAAAATGTAAGCCTACGCCCACAAAATCCTTACTTCAGATCGCTTGCCAACCTCTTCTCGAACTGATTTTTTAATTATTATTAAAGGCCAAAGACATAGAGGTTATGAAATACAATATTATAGCATCAGTACACAAAATGATATACAATAAACTTATAAACTTGTCAACAGACACTAACGGCTATTTGAGCGAACCTTGAGTATATATAATATCAGTTTAGCATACTCACGCACACTCAGAAAAGTAAGTCTATTATGTACATGTTTTCAGAATTTGAGGGAGGGTCAAACCCTGCTGAAGCGACCCCCCTGGCAACGGCTTTTCAGTTAAGAAGGTGTATAAGAAGTGCCTAGAATTTTTTCCATGTATTTCGAGAAAAATAAACTTATCTATAATGTTTTAAACTGTAAAGTAAATTTCTTCAAGGAAATTAATAATTTTTATATCACGAAAATTTGAAATTTATGGAACCACGTACATTTATTATAAATATGTGAATATTTGACGATATGCTGGACTTCCGTTGATTATAGAGATGTCATGTCGTTATGATGCAATACGATATTTTTGGTTTTAATTCTGCTGGAAGAAAATACTTAATAGTTATTCATTTTGTTCTCAGCAAGAATGATTCACTTCCATTAATTCTGCGAAAATTATACTATTTAATTAGTTGTTTTATTAGTAGTTTATAACATTCTTATTTGTTATAACGTAACAATAAAAAAACGATGTACACGTGCGAGGACATATACACAATATAATCAGGGCATATTCTAAAGAAATTTTTAATCTGCCCGATTAAACTGTATACATATATTTATTTAATACTTTTCATTATTATTCATTATTTGATATTTTGATTACAAAATTTAACACAGTGATCCTTACGATATATCTTAATAATAATATAATTTTGGTAAATAAATAAAAAAAATTATTTATTTATAAAAAAATTATTTGCTTAGTTTGAAATTTTCTCTGTTTTGGCTAAAAATCTAACTGTTTGGTTGTAAATTAGGGTTTTATTTAAAAATTCATATTTCCGTGTTGAGAATTCAACCTTTTGTTACAGAAAATACGTCTTTCGGCTTGAAAGTTCAACAATTTGGATTAACTTTTTTTCTTTCACGAATAGTCTTTATTTGTGGAAAATATGTCTTTTTAGTTGGAAAATTCATCATTTTAGTTGAAAATTGATCTCTTTGTTGAAAATCCCACTGTTTTTCTTGAAGTTTAATCTTTTTTGTTTGATAATTTATCTTTGAAAGTTGAAAATTCAATCATTTTATTGAAATCTTAACTATTTTGTTAAATAGTCGTATTTTTGGTCGAAAATGTAACTGTTTTGTTGAAAATTCTTTGTTTTGGATTAAAAAATCATCTTTTACTGTATAAAAGTGATCTTTTCTGGTTGAAATGAATAAATTTTAAATGTTTAAATTTTATTCTGAAATTTTATTCTTTTATTCCGTTTATAGAAGATTCTACATATGTTAAAAATGTCACAAGATTAAAATACTGGCCTTTAAATATTAGTTGTTAGGGAAAAGTCCGGGAATTTAGAAAATTAAATTTTTTGGTCACCCTGCTCGTACAATATCTTATAAATTTATAGTTAATTATCAAAATTCCATACTTTGAAACAAATGAAAATTGATTACAGGTAGTAGGTGCACTTATTATTTCTCTGTTATATAAATACTTCACAAGCATTACACTACAACCCAAGTGCGAATTGCCGGAACTGAAAACACGGCCTAGGCTTGGTCCAATTTCGGCAGCCAAAGATCGGCTAATATTATTGGGCCAATATCGGCATTTTAATCGGCCCAGTGTTGTGCCCGTACTGGCTGCCTACATTGGCTATTCCAATTTGTCGATCTACCGCCGATGCTTGACCCAGTGATGGCACAGTACTGCACCAAGTGTCACTTTTATCACGGCAAAGCATGTTTTATGAGGAAAAGCCAGAGATCGGCCCAGACGCGGCGCATTACTGTTACAAACTTCGTCTTTACTCTGGCAAAACATGTTTTAATAGGAAAAGCCGGAGTCTGGCCCAGTGATGGCAGATTACTACAACAAGTGTTACTTTTACTACGGCAAAACATGTTTTAAGAGGAAGAGCCAGAGTTTGGCCCGGACGCGGCGCACTGCTTTTCCCAACTTCGTCTTTACTTTGGCTAAACATGTTTTAATAGGAAAAGCCAGAGTCTGGCCCAGCACAGGCGAATCACTGGGCCCAGTGTGACTTTTACTACGGGGGAAAATTTTCGCACTCCGCCGGAGATCACCACCGGCGTACTACTGGCCCAGTACTGGTCACCAGTACAGATAATCGACCATTCGCCCAGTACTGGCTAACGGCTGGCTCCACGATCGGCGCAGTACTATGCCGAGTATAAATATTAAATTTTTTTTTAAATCCGTTGCAAAATATGGTTCATGTGTTCTAAAATGTCTGAGAACTATATAAATAGAACTGTCGCGAATACAACTTTTTTACTGCTTTTTTTAAAGAAAAAAATTATAATGTATAATTCAATGATTTTTTATTATTTTTTAAAATAACTCCAGTGATGGCGGCCAGAGTCTGGGCCAGAATTGGCCGCCAAGTGCATACCGGAGTTATCATTCCAGAATGGCACGATATTTGTAGCCGATCTTCGGCAATATTTTTGCCGATAATCGGAAAAGATTTTGAACTTTGGTGATCGTGTACTTTTTGCAGACTTGCACTTGTAAGTTTAAAAATTTCTCATGCTACGAACTTTCTGACACTTATCTTTTTTCAGGTTTGTTCGGCTGTTTTTTAATGCGGATCATTACATTTGGTAATAGGGCATTACATGAGCCCTAAATGAGCCGTATATTATGGTGCAAAGAGATATTGCCAAAGCCGTTTTTTTTCTATGTGTGGTGCTGCTAGCTTAACGTTAAGCTAGCAGGACCACATGTTTTTTTTTTAAATGCAGAGCATTAAATTTGGCAATAGGGCATTAAATGAGCCCTTAATGATTCCTAAATTACAGAGCAAAGAAATATTGGCTAGGTCATTTTTTGGATATGTGCCTTAATTCCCTATAGGTTGGTAATACATTTTTGCAATGTAGTCATGAAAGCTTAATAGACCTTAGGAAGTTACATATTTGGTATAAAGTTTGAGACTATTTTTTGTACGTTGACTTTTTTTTATAAAATATAATAATAACCTTGCAATATTTTTTCAATGCATGTTTACCTATAATCTGTCTAACTACGTAAATTTGAAACTTCAAGTCAGTATTTTAACATCAACCTAAAAAATTATTGCACTACACTCAGCGGTTTAGTGGAGGCCTGGCTGCGCCAGGCCGCTTTCTTGGCGCACGAAAAATTGTCCTAGTTAGCATTACAACGGCCATTTACACATAGTATAAAGAATTAAACTTTAAGACATATTTATCGCAATTCATCATAGATTATATTATGATTCGGAATTTCCTGACTACAGTGAATCATGTTTGTGGGATTTTCCCAAGTTGTAAATTAAAACCAAATTGACCGACTTCATTTTAAATTGCGTAGGCATTCTATGCCCAGTTTCAGAATTATTTTCTACTTAAATATGTTATTTTTAAAACGTAATAAGAAGATACGTATCTTACCGATTTGTTGACAAAGTTATGAGTATTTCAATTAAAAAATTTGAAAACGCGGATTATCAAAAAAATTAACAACTTTATTGTTTATTAATACATTTACGTTTTTTGGTAGTTTTTGAAAAAATCTACTTTTTACTAATTACTTCAAAAACTAAAAATCTTATAAATTTTTGGCAAAAAAAATGGGGTCCATATCATCTCACATGCGGCAAGTCTCTCTGCGGCAAGTCTCACCTGCGGCATGTCACATCTGCGGCATGTCACATCTGCGGCATGTCACATCTGCAGCGTGTCACATCTGAGGCATGTCACATCGGCGGCATGTGACATCTGCGGCATGTCACATCTGCGGCATGTCTAATGCGCGGCATGT
>CAKNWT010226603.1:0-12270 GCA_932066315.1 Andricus coriarius
TCCTATATTAGGATTCCAAATAAAGTCCCACTAAATTGGGGTGTGAGACAAATCAGTAATAATGTACCAACTTATAAAATGTTTTACAATTCCAAATAAGGACGAAAATCAAAATTCATGTCCCAAAAAAGTTCAGAAACTATCCTGCTATGGAAAAATATTGTTCAGATGAAGGAACCAGAAAGGTCCCATTTTATTTTTATTTTGTCTTAATTTTTAGTGGTTCTCATAGGTTATATGTCCCAAGAATTACTGTTGAAATAAGACTGAATTACCAAGAGTTTCAAAATACGTCCTGCTGATAAAAAACTTTTTTGACACCAAAAGTGCACTAACAGTTACTGGTATGAGACTACCTCTTTTTCAATGAGTGTTTCAGTTTTCTTAATTTCAATATTCGATCGACAACCTTGCCCCGGTGCCATGAAAAATAATATCACTGTAAACATTTTCAGATGCAATCTAAAACACATTAAAGCATATTTACGATTTGAAATAATACATAAATTTTTATTTTCAAAGAAACAAATGGAAAAATTGACATTTTTTCTAAAATTGCAATAAATTATTAAAAAGTTTAAACAATTTCGAACTACAACTTGGCACATTTATTTAGTAACACAATCACTACTAATGGCTTGAAGTAGAGCAAAATCTCAGACATGACCCAACAAACTTTTCTGGATTTTGTTGTTACTTTCGTCCTTTACAGCAGACCTACTTTCGGACATAAGTCCTATAGGTACTTTTAAAAATTCGAAAATAATAAAATGGACAACAACAAACGATTTTTGCGCAAATACCGACAAAACGTTTTTGTTTTTTCAACAAAACAATTTTCTCATTGCATGTTATACCACTTTTTTAATTTCCAAAATTTTAAGTATTGCAATGATTTTATGTCTTGGGAATCATATCTCGATTATTATGGGAAACTTCTTGTTTCTTGGCCGACGGGTGAATATTAACCGACTTAGCTCAAATTTAGAATAATTTATATTTTTGGGCATTAAAATCATTTGGAATTAAAGAGACAAGAAAAGAAGGACTACTCTAATGTACAGCCATCACTTTAAAATTGATTTTTATAAAAAAAACTAATATTGGTTAACAATAATGAGTGAGAAATATTTTAGCTTAGAGAGTGGTACAATCGTAGAAATCAATTGAATAGTTTTTTATTTTTGTGGAGTCCTTACAGTTTGTAAACAGCTGCTGTATGATCTCATTGGATTTCTTTATATTTTTAATTCGCTATTTTAAATGCAATTTATTATGCAGTATGTTCCCCGGAAAAGGATCCGACTAAAATAGTTAAAAACTGCACACTAGAAATAAATCATGGTTTCAAGGTGGAACCAAAAAATTTACTTCGAGGCGGAATTTGCGGAAAATACATGGTGTTCTATCTTATATGTGATTCAAAAATTGATTGAATAGACATTTAAATGAATAATTTAAGAATGCCGATTGACTCAAATTTTAGTAATTCCAATCAGCCAAAACCAATCCAGGAAAATCTCGTTGAATTATTATTTTTCAGTTTTTTGTAATCAGAACGTCATTTTTTGGATGAGCTGTCTGAAATATGAGAAACCCAATTAGTAAATGTCGTTCCGATTGTTCTGTTTATTCCAATTGTTCCGAGTCAGAAAAATAAAAATAATTCAACGAAATTTGTGCTGAGGCCAAAATGATCTGAAGAATTTTAAACATTTGTGGGTATCCTACATAACATAAGCTTTAAAATGCTCACTCACAAACAAATAAAAAAAATTACTGGTTTCGAAGATACTGACAAAAATTTATTTGAAAAAAGGCTGTTTCCAAAACTTGAAGTTACTTTAATAGCTTACTTTTTACTTTTCTTAACTAGTAACTTCATCCCCTTTCGAAAAACTGTATACTCAACGATAACATAAGAGGAATCGAGGTGTCTTCAACAAATGATATATATTTCATACATAGTGGACAAACAAAAATATTTTCCACTATGTATAATTTATCAGCCTGGAAGCTCTTTCTAATTATAACAACTATTTATTTCTATTCTGCAGTTTTCATCGACTTTTGGTGAATCCTTTCACAATAATTTCGAGCAAGTTATTTTTCCTCTCTTTAAAACTAATTTTCTCCATAAAGTTTGGAATCCATCCGGGCTAGAATTTTAAGAATGCGGCACTGATCCCCACTCTTTATTATTTTTACGTCCCTCTTAGTCTTGAGCGCTCTGAGTGGTCTTTGGGCCTCTTAATTCCAAATTCTATAGCGACTTGATGATGATGAACTTCCTGCACTTCCCTTAGCTCCTCCCTACCGTAAAAGCTCGCTCGTAAAGTCGAATGTAATCTTGCCTCTCGTGCAAAAACGAACTGCACAAATTTTCTGGGTTACGACGACTTACGTGTGCGTTTACATGCATTCATGGTGCAAGAATTTACCCCATCCCCCCTCCTCTACCCCTATTTGAAAATTACGATCGACCTCGTTCCTCTTTGGAAAGAGTCGTTTACTGCATTACATCGACCAAGAACGCCAGGAGGAGTGGGACCAGGAATCCCCGGAATCTTGCTTTTTTCCGGTGGCACAAAATTTAAAGATACAAAAACGCTGCTATAATAAAATTATTTGCAAAATGAAAGTAAGTATGTATTTCTTATTTTTTAGTTTCGATATAAAAAAATTAAAATCTTAAGAACTGAATGTTCGATTAATAAAAAACCTTTAATCAAGTGACCTTATGCTCGTGATTTACCGCTCGATAATTGAACTGGTAATTCAATTATAATTCGAATGATGAAAAATTTTTTTTTTCAGTGTCAAATAATCTACCAATGTTCAATGTTTCAAATAACAATTTAAAAATATTAGGTGGAAACCATTAAGAAATAAATCAATGTATAAATTAAAATTCAATATGCATAAATAAATTTAATATTCCGAGAGATTCGAGCTTCCTTATTGTCTGCTGCGTCAAATTTTAATTATCCGATTATCGATAAAAGCGACGATGTTCCCGCCTTTTCTGGATATAATGTGCTCGACCATGACATCTGGACAAGGGGTGAGGCACATTTTAATATTTATTGCGATTATCCTTTATGAATGGCAGTCCATTTCTCTTGAACTCAATCATTAATTATGAACTCTAACACAGAAATATAATTAACGGAATTGTTGTATGCATATTGCAGCACTCCGGCTTGTATTAAAAAACAGGTGCAAACGCCTTGGGCTCATAGAATTTGCATCCAATGATTCGGATGGCATTATTTTTTTGCTTTATATTCATATTTAATCAAAGGAAATAATAAAAATATTGCACTCTAGAAAATGTTGGCTGCTAAAAATGGAATTATTACTGCAATAAATTTCTGAGTTCAGGAAGTGCGAATGACGCATAAGTTATTGTAATGACAAACAGACTTTTAATTTGAATCAGTAGATGGTTTGTACATAAAGTTCTGCAAAAAATAATTTTAAAAATACATTATTCTCGCTAAAAAAAAGAAATTATCTAAGTCATAAGTACAATGCTTAAGACTTCAACAACAAACTTTTCCAATGAAATCGTATCATATTAAAAGTAAAATTTAAATTCAAAATTAATTTAGATTTGTCAGATAAAACAGATTGCATCATTCCGGTGTTTAAATAACCGGCAATATAATCTGTCGCCAAAGGTGTTTTCCAAATTTTCATCCAGAAAATTTTGAATTGAAACTTCGTTTTTCCTGCGTTCGTTTATTTTCATAATTGTGTTTATTATAAACTCGTAATTAATATCGCCATTGGTAGATACAAATTCACAAGTCGCAATAAAAAGAATAATGAGGATAAATGTAGGAAATAGAGAGAAATTTTTCCTCGAGTCAACAAAATCGATTCAATGAAGTTTACTGAAAATGCAGAAAAGGACAGGAGACTTGATTTACGAGCTTGCAAATTATCTACTATATTTTACACGATCACAGCAATGACTGCGAAACACAGATGGCGTTATTTATTCATTTTTATTTTTAAATAGCCCGTCGTGTTTTATCGCATTTCAGAAAAAAACTACTTGTATTGATAAATTGAAATTGAGCCTATTCACTCTGATAATTTTTCAGCCCATTGAATCATTTCCGCAAAAAATGTTAATTTACTCGATTTTTATTGCATGAAATCAATTAGCCGTATAATGAAAAATGGCTTCAATAAATCTTGCAACATACTCAATTTTATTTTCAAAAACACGTGATAGATTCTACATCAAGCTTACAAAATCTAAATATTTATATCATATTTTTATACTTACACAACACACTCTCATTTTTAATCTAATTAAAAGAAATTCCATACTTTTGTGTAAAATTCACTAAGACTTAATTTTTGTATGTTTCGTAATTATTATTATGAGAGAATATCAGAATATTCATTACCATTCTTGCATGAATTACCATAACATTATATTTATTGATTTTTTCCTGCGACAATTATATATAGTGCCTTAAGTCTTCAAAGAATCGGGTCTCGGCACCCGAAATGCAATATGGCAAGAGCGTAGCGAATCGTGCCAAAATTATGAGCGATTTGCGATCGCACAGCTTGAATTGTGGGCAGGTAAGTATGTAGGATAAATTATCCGAGGCCGAGCTTGGCCCACTTGGACAGAAACGTCCAAACAATTGTGGTATTTACGATGATCGATAAAGCACCGAGTGTAAAAGTCGCAGGAAATTCCGATGCCGCAATCCACCAACGAGCTTGTCGAGATCTTTCCCGATGATAATCAAACGCCTTTAATCAAATCGCACCATAAATGATAACATCGTTCCAGATTTGTCCACAAACTTCAGTTTTATAGCTCACTCTGATTCCTGTTACAGCATTTCACAAGAAAGTTTAAAAACAAACCTGATGGTTAAAATTCTCCCGCGCATAAGCAATGATGACGCCTCCAGTCGACTTAAACAATGTTTTATC
Organism: Andricus coriarius; assembly: GCA_932066315.1. Lineage (NCBI taxonomy): Eukaryota > Metazoa > Arthropoda > Insecta > Hymenoptera > Cynipidae > Andricus > Andricus coriarius. The sequence continues at coordinate 4,969 of CAKNWT010226603.1, forward strand.
ATTTTCACAGTCTCTGGGACAAGTAACTCTCTAAATCTGACTTAGTAGAAAACTACTAATTGGTAGTAGTTTTCTACTAATTCAAATAGTGCCGATTCGTTTACTAGTAATTAGTAAAAATCGACTATTTCAATGAGTAAGAATAACTGACTAAATGAAATAGGAACTGTATCTACTAAAGGAATTGGTAATGCTACTACTAAATGAATTGGTAAATTTATCACTGTGTACTATTTTAAACGGTAGTTTCAAGTAAATTAAAAAACTTATTTTACAATGATGAGAATTTTACTAAACAACTCAGTGCATATTTAGAGCAAATTAATGTGGGTCCTGTATTAAATTCAATTTGAAACGTTTTAAGTTCTTAAAGTTCATAGTAAAAATGATCAATTTTAAACAAGATAGGTGAATTTTTAACCAAAGAGTTCAATTTGGAACCAAAAAGATTAAATTTCTACCAAAAAATACGATTTTTCAACATAATAAATGAATTCTCAACCAAATAGTTGAATTTCGAACTAAAAAATATCCCGAAAAAAACAACAAATTTTAATCTAAAATGATGAATCTTTAACTGAAATAGATGATTTCTGATCCAAAAGGACGCATTTTTATCAAAGTAATTACTTTCAACCAAGTAGTTTTTATCTTCAATCTAAAAGATGAAATTTCAACTAAAATGATGAATACTTAAATTTTCAAACAAAAAGATAAAGTTTTAAACAGGAAGGTTAATTTTGAAACATAAAGAATAATTTTCTACCATAAAATACGTTTTAAGCAACCAGATGAATTTTGAACTAAAAAGGACAAACTTTCAACAAAATAGTTAAGTTTTCAGTTAAAAAAATTAATTTTCAACAAAAAAATTTCCTACAAAAAAAGACAAACAACTTTTCAGTCCAAGTGATAAATTTTTAAATAAAATGATGAGTCTTTTACTGGAATAGATGAATCTTGAACTGGAGTAGATAAATTTTAAGTCAAATAGATGAATTTTTAACAAAAGAGTTTATCTTTCAACCAAGTAGTTGTATTTTCAACCAAAAAGTTGAGATTTCAACTAAAATTGTACATTTTTAACTGGAATACTTAAATTTTCAACCAGAAAGATGAATTTCCAAACAAGAAAATTAATTTTAATACAAAAAGATTAATTTTCTACCAAAAAAGACGATTTCTCAACAAAATACATGAATTTTCAACGAAATATTTGATTTTTTAACAAAAAATATCAGTTTTCAATATAAAGATTAAATTTTTCAGTTTCAATTTTCGCTGGAAAAATTAATTTTCAACCAAGCTTATACATTTGCAACTAAAATGATGAATCATTGAGTGGAATAGATTACTTTTCAACTAAAAATGGTAATTTTTCAACCTGAAATTGGATGGTTCAATTTTTAATTTTTTATATGTCCAACTAAAGAGATGAATTTTCAACTACAATGTTAGAATATTGAATTGGAATAATTACATTTTCAGTTGAAAAAAATTAATTTTCTGTTAAAGAAAAAACTAATTTCCAACAAAATAGATCACTTCTCAATTAATGTTTAACAAAAGAGTTTAACTTTCAACTCACAAAATTAAATTTGTATTCCAAGAAAGAAGAATTCTTAACGAAAAATCAAGTAGTTGTTATCCCAAACAAACAAATAAATCATTTTTGAGTAGAAACAGTCGAATTTAACCAAAAGAATAAAGTACTTTTTGGCATGAGCTTAGTTTTCAAATTAAAAAGATTTTTTAGTCGTCAAGGGAGAGAAAATTTGCAAACAAGTTGTTGAATTTAGAAGCAAAGAGATGAATAATTGAATTTTCAACTAAAAATGATCAATTAATAAACATAATTGTTCAATTTTCAATTTAAAAAATTAAATAAACTAAATTAAAATACTCGCGCTTTAAAGTATGTAGATAAATTAATTTTAACTTATCCCAAGTTTACAAATACGGTGGTTCAAAAAAGGCTTTTTCAAAGACAAAAGAGTTTTTAATTCTGTTTAAAATTTAGGTTAAATAATAATTTTTGTCGCTTAGGAAAACTGGATCTGATGATTATAAGTGCTGCCTCAAAAGTGATAAATTTGAAACATGAAGAAAGACTTGAAAATCATCGATGCAATGATTTTATGACAACCCAATTTTTTTTACTATGAACAAATGATTAACATTGTAATAAAAATCTCATTTTATTTTCTATCAAAGATTTTATACAATAATGATAATTTTAATATTTTAATCTCTGAAGACGCTGTTATTCTACCTGATTTCACGAGTTCACATTTTGGCCGCACTGAAAAAAAATAGATTGTGTATTGCAGCGCAACGAATCCCAAAACCGTTTCAGTTTTAAATATTGCATCGTTCATACAAAATTATTATTAATATAACTATATAAACTTAGAATATAAATTATGAAAACATTATCGTTACTCAATTAAATCTCAAAAACCAGCAGAAGGTATTTAAAAAATTATTAAATTATGTTTCCATAGCAATTCATTGCTACTCACTGAATTAGTAAGTCGGCACTACTAAGCAGATTAGTAAATTACCCTTACTAATTCATTTAGTAACATAAATCTTACCATTTCCTTTAGTAGAAACTGATCAAATTACTAATTTAATAGTCAGATACCATGCTACTAGTTGCATTAGTAAAATTTCTACTAATTCGGATTTAGAGAGAAGATTGTTCTTTGAAGAACAGAGCAATTTTCAGTTTTATATTACCGAAATTTCTCAACATAATAAAATAAATGAAAATAAACATCTGGAGACAAAAAACACGTTACAAACTCACACAGAAAAAAGTATGGCTTCTGTTAGAACCAATTTTTGGTTTTTAAGAAGCTGCAAAAAAAAGGAACCCCTCCTGCTGTAATGTAATAGAGCTCTGACGGACATAATTTTATAAGGAGAATTAAAGTAAGAAATATTATCCCAATTAGAATAGATATAATGATTTGATAAATATCATTTGCATACATGTAGCAAAATTCTAAAGATGAAGGCGTATTCTCGACAAATTGGGCAGATGTCTATTCCGCCCCAACTACCTTCGTATGGTTCCTCCATTACGCGGCTTCCCCTCACTCAGCCGAACTGCTGCCACCAAGCCTGGTCAGCGGAATTCCTATGCACCTAATGGGGACTAAAATGAACAATATAACATTTTTCAAATTTCGCACTTGGTAATTTACAAATAAATTTCTAAATATTCGAAATGTGTGAATTACAACGATTCCAACGAAATGTTATTGTGCTTGAAAAGTCGAAAATAAAAGAATTAAGAAAAAAAATGCAGTGTAATTTCCTCGAATCAACTGCGGTAGCTTTAATTTATTGGTGCAACATTTCACTTAACTTGGGAAAAATCCGTAAGCTAAAATTTGGCCAGATATGAAAACTTATTAACTAACATCATAAATTTGGTTTATTCCTCGAACAATCAAAAGTATGAATAGATTAATTCCTAGCCTAATTTGGAAACTCATTTATAAACATAATTTATTTTTTATTGTTTAACTAATCACATTGCTTGAAATGATCCTTTTAATAGTTTGCCTTAAAAAGTTCGTTTCTGTTTTATAAAGAACATGAAAAAAATAAATGAAAATTATATATTATATTTACCACTATGTATAACTTTGCCGCCTGAGATACTACGATAAGCATTATGCATTTTTTTATGAAAGGTTATAAAAAATAATATTTGCATACATAAAAAGAACAACAAAAAATTTTCATAAATATATTTTCAGTTACAATTGCAGGAATATTACTTGCAGCTATCAGTACCTGAAATTTAAGTTAATTTTGTAATCTAAAAGTGCTTCAGTGTTCAAAATTAAACGAATCCGAACAGAGCATGAAAAAAATTCACAAATCAAATTTAAACTTCCAACTTTATTTATGAATAATAGGAATTTGTGTTAACTAAAATTTACATAATTTTGTTGAGTTCTATTCGGATTCGTTTAATTTTTAACACTGAAGCACTTTTAAATTACAAATTTAATTTAAATTTCAGGTTCTGGTAACTGGGAATATTCCTGCACTTGTAACTGAAATTATATTGATGAAAATCCTTTTTATTCTGCTTTTTATGTGTTAAACTAGTATTTTTAATTAACTTTTCATAAAAAATTGCATAATATTTGTCATATATCCCAGGCGGAAATGTTATGTATAGTGGTAAAGATAATATATAATTTTCATTTGTTTGATTAATTTTCTGTATAAAACAGAAACGAACTTTTTAAGGCAAACTCTTAAAAGGATCATTTCCAGCAATGTGATTAGTTAAACAATAAACAGAAATAATTTTTGTTAATGAGTTTCAAAATTACGCTAGGAATGAGACTATTCATACTTTTGCACCCGGAGTGCAAAATTATTTAAGCATAATTTTCAGAAATGCGATTGTTTGAGAAATAGACAAAACTTATTATCTTAGTTAATACGCTTTTAAATCTGGCCAAATTTTAGGTTCCGGAATTTCGCAAAGTTGAATAAAATATTGCACCAATAAATTAAAGCTACTACATTTCACATAAATTTGAACATTTCTTCTTTAATTTTAAACTTTTCAAGTCAAATAACATATCCTTGGAATCTTTATAATTAGCAGATTTCGAATATTATATTTGTGAATGACCAAGTTATGAATTAAAAAAATGTTATATTCCCCATTTTAGTCCTCATTAGGTGCATAGAAATTCCGCTCATCAGGCTCGGTGGCAGCAGTTCGGCTGTGTGAGGGGAAACCGCGTAGTGGGGGAACCGTACACTGGTAGCTGGGGCGGAATTGACAATTGCCCAAACAAATTTTCAGTTTTTTCAGTGCATGTTGTAAATTAAAAAAAAAATAGCTACCCTCGGCATATCGGGAATCCGAATTAAACTATAAAAAGATTTATTCGAAAAAGTAACTCAGAACCGAGGTACACTAGGTCAAAGTTAGGTTTTGATAAAAACTACCTGGCTCCAATGGTATAAATTTACTATTGTTGTAGTTCTTTCAGCTCTGTGCTAATTAATTAATTAATGCATACCTCATAATATAAAAATCATTATTGTAAGTGATTACAGTACCTTTTTAACAAAATTTGACGTTTTTAATTTGTTCCTGCTTTGGAATCTCTGGAATAATGGAAGATATATTTTTATTTGTAATTTTTTTAGGCATTTGGAAGAATTTTTGTAAAGAATTTTTTTTAGTTTGAAGCATTGGAATACTGAAATAAGTTTATTAAACTGTAATCGTTTTGAATGTCAATCAATGCATCCCCTAAAATATAAAAGTTACATAAATTTTTATTTTATCTCATTAGCGAGTGTACATTCAACAATTTGTCCTTTTTTATTTTTATTTTTTTCATCTTGAAGCTCTGGATTATTGAAATAGTTTGTTTGGACTGTTATATTTATAAATATCAATTAATACAGCGCGATAAATGTAAGTATCATTTGACTCAATTTATTTTTCTGGTTTACTGTTTTTTTAAGTTCTCATTCATTATATTTTTTCAAAAAACCAACTTCCATTTTTTGAACAATCCATCTTACTTTGGCACACGGTGATCTTCTGAGGTCTTTAGGTTTGTCTTGACTGACGACACATTCTGACTAGGCTATTCTATTATTTTTTGACCTGTAGAATCCGAAAATGAAGGTCCAAAAATCGTAGCTGCTCCCCCTTCACAAATATAGTCGAAAAATGTGATTTTTTATTAAAACTGGTGCATCAAGATGGGAAAATAAAGTACCCTGTGTAATTCTGTCGCAAATAGTAAACATTTACATTACAAGTGTATAATTGAGTGTTTTTTATGAATTAAACGAGGAGAATTCTACAACAGAATTTTTCAGTCATTGCGGTTAAGAGAAATCACTGATCAAATTTATTTTTCTCCTAAAATCCTAAATTTCTCTGTGTGCCGATTCTCCAGTTTTTTCTGATGATAGTCCTAAATCCTTCTGAATGTTCGAAACATGTCAAGCAATCTTTAAGATGCTCAAATAAAACATGTAGTTCCAATGTTATCGAGATATCTGTTGCCATTACTGCCTTTGCTAATTCTTCAAGCAAATTTTCTAGGTGAATAATATTGTCAATTGTTCTTGTAGAAAAGCAGAAATCAACTATTTTGTCAATCGCCTTAAATGCACTTACGTAAGGTATCAAAACAAACTGACCTAGATCTTTATGAATATTAGAATCCAGTAATCCATCGGATTCTTTCAGCAATTTTCTGCATGCATTTCCCTAAATATTTCACCATGATAATTTTTGAATATTACTTTCAGTTTCATAGGCCAGTGTAGTGCTCCTTCTCGACCAAGTAACGGTACTATAGACCGTCCCAAAAAAATGGTGATTGAAAAACCCTTGTATAATATGCAGCTCGGGTATCATTAATTTTTCTAGTACACATATATTATCTTTCTCTGCAAACAGGGGCTCATTTATTGTACTGTGACAATCTTTTGAGAATTTAGTTTTACGACCTAAAGGAAAATACTTCTGATTATCTTTTTTTAAATCTCCATATGTTTTCAATTCATAATGTTTGTCTCTATCAGTATCATAAATTGCTTCTTTATTGTCTCTCATGTCTGATAAACTAATAAAACAGTAAGGACACAGGAATGTCCCTTTCGCTGTTTTTTGACCATTTAGCATTAATAAAACTTTGAAATATGACCTAAATTGAAATAAAATATTATTAATTTTTATTAAATTAAAGAGAATTTTGATATTTGCATATGATTCTTGTATCTCTGGCCCAATACAAACTATTATTAATCTTTTTTATACTAGGCCAGTTATTTGTGGTGTTTTTTTCGTCATAAACTACTTTTTTTCTTTTTTCCAATGGAGGATATGTTCATACATCAGCTATCACAGACATGCAAATTTTAAAGTAAGCCTTGCCCACCATTAGCCATAATTTTAACACGGTCATCTCTGGTAATATTCCGCTTTTCTACTACATGATTTAATAATTCTTAACCCTCAGGGTACGGACTGGGTCAGCGTAACCCGGGCGGATTTTGAAAGTGGCGTCAATTCGCAATCAGTGATGGGAGGGGGTTCGGACCAGGGGGGGGGGACTTTGAGGTAGGCAAAGTGCGAGAGTAAGTTGCCAGCTTCAGTCGACGTCTGCTACCTAAGCTATACGTTCTTAAAATCTGGTGTCGGGTATCTTTCACCCAGTCCGTACTGAACGTTATAAAATCCATTATTTTAATAATATAAGCGTTATCTCAAGTAATCAGTATATCATC
>CAKNWT010226608.1:0-15023 GCA_932066315.1 Andricus coriarius
ATCGTTGGCTTCTTTTTTATTTTAATTTTCAAGAATGTCATAATTAAATCTCAATTTAAATTCGAAAATTTTAAAATACTTATTTCTAAAGTTTTTAAATAAGTGGTAAATAAATGTTTGGAAACATTTATCTGATTTTGATTTGCCCGTTACTGTTTTACCTCCGTGAGAAAATATAAGCTATGTTTGTTCTTGCAGATGATACTAGAAAGAACAGGATATCCTTTAGATGTGACTACGGGACAAAGGAAGTACGGCGGCCCTCCTCCAAATTGGGAGGGTCCTACTCCAGGAACTGGTTGTGAGGTAAGTTTGTTTTAAATATCTCAGGACTGGCTTTGAAGCTCAGCAATACCATAAAATTTGCGAAAATCGATTATTTAAATTTGCATACAAAGTGTTTCTATAACTTAATATTAAATTTTATCTTGTTTGAGATTTGGATGACTTTGAATAGAAATGAAGCTTAACTTCCATTTGATGTTCTTTAATTCTCACATGGTATTACAAAATTTAACAAAAAATATCTTGGCTAATTCGCAAATGAATTTAATTCTTGGGTCATTATGAAAAATGCCTCTGTTATGTCTTTTTATTTGATTTATTAACAATAATTATTGTGAGACCGAAACTTACACAGTTGGATTAATTGAAACGTTCTATAAATTAAAATTGTTGGCATATCCGTACTTAAGAATTTGATATGAAGCTAAAGAATCGGATATTATAAACTCTGTATTAGAAACTTGCAAATATTTTAAGAATAAAAAAGCATTTTCTCTCTTTAACTTCTTTGATCTTGAAATTTAAGAAAAATTATTCATATTTTTACTTTTAGTTCGGTTTAAGTAAGGTCAACACATTAATTATTAATGCATATTAATTAATTATTCATCTAATAATAAACATACTACAAAAGTTAATAGTTGTATGTGATGATTGCAAATTCAACAAATTTTCGAAATTGATCAATTTTTAGTTTGAAGCACTAGCTGAATATTAAGTAATTTGTAGAATTAAACATTTTAAACCGTCAAAATTTTGTAATTTGAATATGGGCAATTTTAAAAACAAAGTCTTCATAAATAAACAATTTCGAGTGAAGTTTTTAAAATTAAGCATTTTTAACTCAAGCTCTTTCAAAGTTGAAGAATTTAAAAAAGTATTGTGGTATTTAAAATACAATGTTAGCAATTGAATAGTATCCATGCGTTCGTAAAGAAGAATATTAAATGTAAAAGCTCGAATTTAAACAATTTCAAGTCTTAAGTGTTAACGAAATTCCGGATTTAATAAATTTGAATTTGAAAGGCATTGAAATTGTTTAATTTGGAGTTTTTTTTTTTTTTTTTTATTTTAAATTCCAAAAACTAAACTAAAAAATTTGAAAACTTAAAATATAATGGAAAATAAAGTTCACATTGAAGCTTTAAAATTTGTATGATTTTACATTTTAAGCATTGTAAATCGAAAAATGATACTTGAGTTAAGTATCGAATTAAAAATAAAAATATAAAATGCTTCAAGTACTTTATATTCACTGAATACAAAATTTGCAAAAAGAAACCTCTAAGGACATTTGTGATTTATTTATGATTTTTTTTTTTGCTAATAAAGTATTTTTTCCTGGCCACTGAGCTAAAAAAAAAGGGGTCCAAATTTTCTATCAGGCCCTGTTCAAATAAATCAATCGTTTTTCTTTTATGATATTTTGAGCCAAACACTTGTGTTTGCAACACACGGCAGATTACTGATTTTTCTTTCTTTTCTGTGTAGGTTTTTTGTGGCAAAATCCCAAAAGATATGTACGAGGATGAACTAATTCCATTGTTTGAAAAGTGTGGTAAAATTTGGGATTTAAGGCTGATGATGGATCCAATGTCAGGTACCAACAGGGGATATGCTTTTATCACTTTCACAAACCGGGATGCTGCACAACAAGCAGTTAGGGAGGTATGTACCCAAATTTTTTGTAACTCATCTTAAAATACTTTTATAGTGTACAATCTTATCTTTTGTTGTCCCCCTTAGTAACACCAAGCCGCTACGGACTGATTGGATCTTTTTATTTATTTATTATTTACAAAATTTTTAGAAATGTTACAAAATTGTTATTGATACCAAAATCGGCACTTTTTCTAAACATTTGACATAAATCTCCATACCATAACTCATTTAATTTTCATTTAAAAACTATGATTTTATAACATTTATTTTTTCATTAGTAGAATCTAACATTCTAATATCTATTAGTTCATTCCTAATCACATAGAATTTTTAAGTTTCGAAAAAGTGTCACGATTCCTCTATGTGGCTTGTTCTGCGATCATTCCTATTTTTTTTTGTAGCGGTAGACCGAATTCATTTCGAAACTGGCAAGCAATTTATGCTAAAGTCACAGAATAATGTTTCACTTAAATATGTTATTTTTCAAAAGGAATAAGATACCATGTATCCTGCCGATTTGACGAACAGAAATTTTGTTTACAAAGTTATGAGTATTTAGATTTTAACAATGAAAACGCAAGTTATCAAAAAATGGTCAGAATTGTTGTTAAAAGTGTGATATTTTTTATTTAATATAGGTATTTATCTTTCGCATGCTGATTCTGATCGAATTTCTCGTCTTTTTTCGAAATCCGTTGGAAATTGAAAAAAAAATCAAAATTGATCAAATGGAAATATCATTTTTTTATTGTGAAAATTCAGGTTCTATGCCAAAATGACAAAAGATACGAAAAAAAGTCAAATGGACATCATTTCGTTAAAAATTTTCTTGAAAAATGTCTCTTGGCACTTTTTTCTATATTTTCGAGATTTTTGTGAAATTATGTATATATAAAATCCTTTAAGATTTTTTTTTTGTCAACAATATAATTTTATGGCGTGATGAAAAATCGAAAAGTTTCATGTGAAAGTTGTTGAAATTGTTAAATTATTTTTTGCTTTGTTTTTTATGGCATCATAAAATCGTATTGATGGGAACAAATAAGTTTCAAAGGATTTTATACATATTTTCATAAAAATCTCGAAATTAACACGAGATAGAAAATAGTTCCAAGAGACATTTTTCAGGAACTTTTCATAAAAATAATTTTGCTTATTTAACTTTTTTCGTGTCCTGTGTCATTTTGGCATAAAACGTTCATTTACTTTGAATATTTTCAGAAAAGCCGCCACCGTTTGATCAATTTTGAACTTTTTTAAATTTTCCAAAGGATTTCAAAAGAGGAGGAAACATTCTGTCAGAATCAGCTAGAAGGATAAAAATGTCACCCTTTTAGCAAAAAAATTGTTTTTGTCAAATCGGTAAGATATTCTCTTTGAAAAACAATATATTTGCAAATGATTTTGTGACTTGAGCATTGTCTGCCTGCCCGACCTGAGATGAATTCGGTCAGTAGTATTATATTTTAATACCATTTCATTTTTAACTATCCTGATGAATGTTGAGGGGTTTAGTTCATCCAAGTTCCATTTATCTAAGAACAATCCACATGAACGATTTTTTTTATATGTATGTCCCTGACCATTTATTCATTGTTTTAGTATAATTATACTGACTTATCCAACTTATCCCAAATATATCACAATGGAAAATGATATTAATGGTATTCTACGGATGAGTTTCTTTTCCAGCTCTCCTCTTTGCTCAGTGGGCAAAATTGGGAGTGGAGAACCTTCCTGGAAAAAAAAGAAAAGATCGTAAATGTGTGTTTTAATTGGTTAGGGGTATATTTACCTAATTGGTTGCACCTCATTGGACAGTGACAATTTTTGTAACAAAATTTAAAGAAATTGGTAGGCTAAAAATTTGTTTACAGGAACACATGATACGCGTACGCCGGTTTCCTATATTGTGAAGACTCGAGCGACGAAGCGCATGCCACTTTCTCGCTTACATGGATCCAAAAACCATGCTAAACATTTTATCCAAATTGTACATTTGAAAACTTTCCTAAATTTTACTATTTCTTCATGATTATTTAAAACAATATGTGGACCAATTCATTGAAACAAAATTAGGCATGTGTGTGTTTTTCTTCATCCCACAGCTCGATAATCACGAAATAAAACCCGGCAAGAGTCTGAAAGTAAACATTAGCGTTCCTAATCTACGACTTTTCGTGGGGAACATACCAAAATCAAAAGGCAAAGAGGAGATCTTGGAGGAATTTGGTAAATTAACAGGTAAAGTGAATTCGAGGCGTGTGTACCTACCTACCTCTACCTATACCTACCTGTCTACCTGTATCGTAACATAAGAGTGGTAGTTTTTAAGTAGTGGTTGTACATGGTATGGAAGTTACGGAGCATCCAAGCGATCACGGTATCATGGCGTACGTGATTGCAAAACCTTCGACACCTTCAATTCTGGTCAGTCTCCTTGCCTCTCGGTTTATTAGTGAACAGTAACACCTCTCTGGTCCAAGTCTTCTTTTCTTCTCATATTTAGATTGAGTTATGAGTTTTACATCTGTCTCCAACTATGTATACATTGCGGATCAACCTCTAGCTCTTTTTACCTCCCGCACTTCCATCGTCACCCCATTCCTCGTTATTTAACGACGCGTCAACTCTCAACTCCGATCATCGATATTTCCTTTCTTTTATTTTTCATGACGGAACGTCCATTAATTACGTGAGGATGATTTTTTTCCATTTTAGAACCCCTCCCTCCTATTGTAAACATTCGTATCGTGTTTCTGACCACTCCCCCTTCTTACGTAAGATTTTGTATTTTTACTCAATATATTAACAAAATATCAATCATTTTCACTGTACACGTGATTCGAAAGGATTTCTACCGATTTTTAGGTAATTAAAGGCATTTCAAAGGATTGCAAAGTATTTCAAAGAATTACAAAATTTTTACGGAATTGAACCAGATTTCCAAAGCTTTTGAGAGATTTTAAACGATTTCATGGGATTCAACTAGGGTATTTCAAACGATTTCAAAGAAAATTTAGTAGATTGATGAAACTTCATTTTCTTTATTTAAGTACATTTTTTTGAGACAAGACAAATTTTCTTGCGTCATGTAACTATGGTATCATCCGTATTTGTACCGATGTTTTCATTATTCAATGCTATTTTTTCCGTAAAAAAATTAACTAGTACAATTTTAGAGATAAGCTCATTTCTTCAAAGGATTTTACAAGTTTCTAAGGGACTTCAGGAATTTTAATCAGATTTTAAGGGATTGTAGGGGTTTCAAGAGATGGGTACGCATTTTTACGGATTTTTAAGGGTTTTAAGAAAATTAAGAACGATTTTCGCGGATTATAAAGGATTTCAAGGGATTTCAAGGGAGTTCAAGAATTTTAAAGGGATTCCGAAAATTTGAAGGGATTTCACAGAATATCAAAAGATTTTACGTGATGTCAAAATGTTTGCAAAGGTTCCAACGAATTTCAAGAGATTTAAAAAGGGTTTCGATGATTTCACGGGTTTTCAAAGGATTTTCAGTGATTTCAAAAGATTCCAAAGTATTGTCCACGGATTTGAAAGGATTTCGTAACATTTCAAAACATTTAACATAATTTCAAAAGATTTCTGAATAATATAAAGAATTTCAAGGGATCACGGGGATATTTTAAAGGGATTTCAAAGATTTTAAGGGCTTTTTAGGGAGTTCAATCGTTTTAAAAGGATTCCAAGAGATCATGTACAATATCCATGAAATTCAAAATATTTGAAGGAATTTTCGAAAGAATTAACTGGATTCCACGAGATTTAATTAATTTACAAAATAATTAGAAAGATGAATCTTACGTGAGAAATGATTTTGACTCCTACTCCCTCCCTCCCCTTAAATAAGAATTCGTAAGATTTTCCGCACCCCCTCCGTCCCCCGAAAAAAAACCTTTACATAATTAATGGACGCTTCCTAAGGCGACGATGACAGGAAGAGAAAATGAGTTGAGTTGAGTATGTAAAACAAATTGATAGAGAACACCAAAATCATCCAATTTTATCGCGGAAAAATTTAATTCATGACTAAGCCTCGAGCATGGGGTTTGGGAGACCTGCGTGGACCGCTGGGGCGTGTGGCTCGCTAAAAAACGGACAGGCACTCCCACCCCAGCACATCTCCAATCCTTACTCAAATTCAACAAATCCTCCGAAGCAAAGTTCCCCTCTTTTCCCTTGAAACTCTTCCTCTTCCTCTAAGGTCATGTCATTAAATCCTACGGTCAGTCAGCCAATAAGCAGAAGAGATATCTAAAAGGCAAGCTTAATTGGCACTCTCCTTCCACATTATTCTTACAGCTGAATGATTATGAGATTCGGAAAGGCAAAAAGATTGGTGTTACCGTATCTTATAACAATCATCGCTTGTTTGTGGGAAATATTCCAAAGAATCGAGACCGAGATGACTTGTTCGAAGAGTTTACAAAGCACGCACGTAAGTTGACAATTGCCCTTAAATCAGCAGGCAGGAATTTTTGTGGGAGACAAAAGGGGAGAACGAGATGAATAACACTTATTTTTTTTAATTTGTTAAATTGATTGGTCGCAGCGATGCTAGGGAAATTTTTTTTAGCCTTATACCGCAAGTTTCAAGTCTGTTTTTTGTTTCTTTTTTTTTGTGCTATTTTTTTTTATTGAGAGGCATTTTTACTTTATTTTTTATTAACATGGTGTCATGAAATCGTCACATGTCTGATTAATATGGAGGATCTTTAACACTAAGAACAGGCACTGGGAAGTTTCAACTCATTGGCATATTATTTTGCAAAATTGATAAAGAGGCTGTCATTTTTTTGAATAAAAAGTGATTTTTCTACTGTAATTTGTATATTTTGGAGAAAAATATAAAATTATAAATGATTTAAAGCCTGGGAATTGTTCCACTTTAAAGGTTTCAATTTGTAGTGCAGTTTGAAATTCATCCAACTTTCTTGGTTCAGTTTCGAAGACTTGAATTTCAAAATTTTAATGAAAGCAAAAATTGGCTGATAATCACAGATGCATCGAATGGCTTGGAAATATTCAAATTGGCACCAAGTTTATATCTTAAAGATATGCATAGAATAATATAATCTGGTATCATTAATTTAATTAATTATTAAATTAATTATTAATTAATTATTAATTAATTATTATTAATTATTAATTGTTAATATTATGAATTATTTTAAATGTGTGAATCTAATAGCTAATGTTCCTTGTATAAACAAACAAAATGGGCATTTTTTAATGATTTGATTGCATTTCTGGAAAAAGGGCAAGTAAACCTTTTTTTTTTAAATTAGTACTTAAACGAAAATATCAATGCCCTCAATTCTTATCTCTTGGCTGAAAAGTTCAAGAAAAATGGTGAAATAAGACAAAAAAGAGAAAATGATCACTTTTTAGGTAAAAGTTTCGAAATATATTTTGAAAACTTGGTAAATGTTTCTATGAATTGAAAATTCACAAGTGTCTCCCCTTAACATCCACGTAATCCTTCGAATTTTAACTTCACTAACAACAGTTCCATAAAACGATATAATCAAGATCTTTCGTAGATAACATGATACTTTTAATTTTCGAATATTGCAAAGAAATATTTTTGTATAACACTCGATCTTTGAATAATTTCTTTTGTTCCACCTAAACAAAATCGATACATGATCTAGCTGTGGACGCTTTGTCAGTATCTGTTTGACATGACTTTAAATGGAATAATGGAATGAAAATAGCTTGAATGCGTTTCTTTATCGAATGACGAATCGCGAGTGCGTGTTTACATTAGAATTCTTGCATGAAATCTCAGAATCTGGACACAGAGAGGAGCCCAATGAGAATGAGAAAGTTTCATCCCAGAGGCAAGTGCCACAGTTGAATTAAGGCACTGGTTGATCGATTTTGTATTGGTTTAAAAATCACTATGCTTACAAAAAAAAAGAATTATTTCTAGATTTGAAGTTTTTCTAATTTGTACAATTTTTGACAGGGTGTGCATGCCATTTTTTAAATAAGTTTTGTTTAGTATCATTGCTTAAATTTCGTGTTACGTTCCATAGAGAATTATTGGGGAGCAATCGGAACTGTCTTGTATTTTTCTACTTAAGGATGTTCCTTGGTTTTGGGATTTTTGTTGTTTTTCTATGTTGACTGTATGGTTAAGGGATTTCATATGACTAGAAATTATCAGTGCAAATGGTAGGTACCATGCTATCCGAATACCAGATTTGTGCTTTTAAACTGAGAGGAAGGAGAAGTGAACCGTGTACCAGAAAGCACCAGTGAAAAAAGTATTAGGAAGTAAAATTTAATAGTTTCTCCTCTTTAAAAAAACGTGTGAAATCTCCATTTAACATCCATTTCAAGATCTTCATCAGTAACCTTAGCTTAACAAATTTCTTGTCTAAAATCCAGAAAAATCCATTGAGATATTTATTAGCTTCGTCGGATTGTGATTAAACAAATATATTTATTTTAGATTAATCAGATGCGAATAAAATATTCTATTAATTACAGATCAGATCTACCGATTCGGAACATCGTTTCAGCAATTTATCATTTTTATTTATTTATTTATTTTTATTAGAAGTTTATAGGGGTTTCATTTCGTCTTAGAATAAAGTAAAGTGGAACACCAATTTAAGTTATTTTTCATGGAAGAGAACGCGTTTTAATACTTCATTGGTCAAGTATGTACTAATTATACAGTTAACTAACTTCGACGTTTTTATTGTTTAAAAATATTGAAAGAAAGTTTTGACTTCTAGGCACGGAAATCAGATGATCCAACACTTGACAGACATTTGTCCATTTCATAAATATGAACTGAGTTAGAAATTGAATATTCTCTTTCATTTATAATTTTCAAGTATATTTATTTTTATTATCAAGAAAGAAGATATCCAATTAGTTGAACCTTACAATTTATGAAAAAGACAAGATTTTTTTTTTATTAAATTTTTTCTTCTGCCCGACAATAACCTGATTTTTTCACTTTTATGTTGAACGACATTAGCCATTTGCATGTTTTTAAAATTGATTTATTACGTAGTGTTTATCTTCATCTTGAGAGACCTTGGCTTTTTTAATGAAAATAGTGTTGAATTCTTAAACATTTGTTTAGTATTTCTGAACTTGAATTCTTTTTCTCCTTTAATTGAATTACATTTTTTAAGAAAATTTAAAGAACTTTATCCGCAGGAAAGTTTATCTCAATTTTTTCGACTTATTTTATTTCCGAGATTATATTTGAGAGATTCTATTTTGCTTCCCTGCGTTTTTTAAGAATTTCTTTTTTTCAAATTAGTAGTCACTTTTCTTTTATTCCGTTGATTTGTCTTCACCGACAGGAGCCTTACCTATGTTTTGTATGATTTTCCTTGATACAGCTGGCCTGACTGAGGTGATTATCTACAGCTCACCGGATGACAAAAAGAAGAATAGGGGTTTCTGTTTTCTGGAATACGAGTCACATAAAGCAGCGTCTCTGGCTAAGCGAAGACTCGGCACTGGACGCATGAAAGTTTGGGGGTGCGATATCATCGTTGACTGGGCTGATCCACAAGAGGAACCAGATGAACAAACTATGTCCAAAGTAAGTCACGAAGTAATTCCCAAGTCAGTTTTAATAATCAGGATATGTGGAAAACATAGTTAAAAATTAATTTCTTTCGTTCTAAATTGAACTATTTTCTTTAAATATTTATCTTTTCTAGTTCAAAATGACCTGTTTTATTAAAAATTCGTCATTTTTAGTAGAAAATTAATCTTTTTGGTTGAAAATTCATCTTATTGGTCGAAAATTCAACTATTTGGTTTAAAATAATTTTTTTTGTAAAGATTCATCATTAGAATTGAAAATGCATTTCTTTGGTTCAAAATTGAACTATTTTGTTTAAAAATTAATCTTTTTAGTTGAAAATTATGTATTTTGCACGTTAACAAAATATTTTTGGAAAAAATCTTATTTTTGTAATTTTGATATTTTCGTTAATGTCAATTTTTTGTACATTTTTGTAGATGTTAAACGATTCCTGAAATTTTTACAGATTTTTATTTGCAGCCCCATCAGAGATTATTTATATTTAATAGACTCCTGTTTCAAAAAATAATTTTAAAACCTACATAAATGTAAAGATAAATTTTTTAGGTATCTAGAACGTTTCTACTGGTAAAAATACAATAGAAAAAACTTGATTAGTTTAGAAAATCATAAGTGTAAATATAGTATTAAAAAAAAATTAAATATATTTATATTTATTATTTCCTAGCCCAATCAAATTTTTTCTAGCTTATTTTTATCAGTAGTGAAAACGCTCTAGATATATGAAAAAATTCGCTCTGCATCTCTGCAGGTTTTAAAATTATTTTATGAAAACAGGGGTCTACTAAATATTAGTAATCTCTGATGGGGCTGCAAATAGAAATCTCTGAAAATGTTGGAAATCGTTCAAGACCTCCAGAAATGTAAAAGTCAAGGAATTTTTTTGAGCGTGTTTGAATTTAAAAAAAAATTGTAATATCACATTAAATAACGCTGTTTTTTATGTGTAAGATTAAATTTAAAGAACTGGATTTATACTTGCTTAAAATATACTAATTTTTATCATTTTTAGTAACCTCAGAAAAATATATTCTATTGAAAATATAAAATGTTTAATATGCACTGAATTTTTAGTGCCTATGAAAATAATTGTCAAAAATTGTTTATAGTATTCATAAAATTCGTGGACTTAGCAACAAATTAAAAAATTGATAATTTTTTCAGTCTTATTCATTTCTTTAATTATTCGATAGTCATAATAAGTGTATATTGAAAAATATCTTGTAACGATAATATTCCTAAAAGCTTGTACCATTACAAAATTTCTTATTCTTTTATAAAGTTACTTTCATAAATTAAGGAACATCGTTATTTAATTTTATATATAGAAAGTACGTTTTCTACAAAGTTAGATATTTATAAGGAATAGCAAAAAATTATTTATAATTAACTCCCGTAATTGTCAGGGTGTTTACCCTACCTGGAAGACCTGGAAAACCTGAAATTGTCAGGGAATTTTTATATACCAGGAAAAACCTGGAA
The DNA here is from genome assembly GCA_932066315.1 of Andricus coriarius. Taxonomy (NCBI): domain Eukaryota; kingdom Metazoa; phylum Arthropoda; class Insecta; order Hymenoptera; family Cynipidae; genus Andricus; species Andricus coriarius. Next base: position 11,039 of record CAKNWT010226608.1, read on the forward strand.
TTGACAGGGATTTTATTTTAATTAATTTTTTAATTGAAAATTCAACTATTCTATTTTTTGTTGAAATATTATCATTTTAAGTTGATAATTCGTCTTTTATGGTAAAAATTAATTTTCTTCGTTGAAAATTCACCATTTAGTTATAAATTCAATTATTCGGTTGTTCCGTTGTTTATTCAGCTGTTCCTCGTTGTATTCGTTAATTTGGAAATTCCTTTTTCAATAATTCAAATGACAAATTGTTATGTTTTTAAGGTTTGAATTTGAAAATTAAAATGACTGCCGCGATAAAGGTTTTAAACCGAGAAATTTGTTGACTTTCTGTGTAATTGATATAAAAGTCTTTTAAATGTCTCTTCTCATCTACTTTCATCGACACCCTGATGATCCAAACACCTAAAATTAACGATTGTGATTTATTTTTCTGCAGGTCAGAGTACTTTATGTTAGAAATTTAACTCAAGACTGCACGGAAGAGAAGCTGAAGGAGTGTTTCGAACAACATGGCAAAATTGAGAGGGTGAAGAAGATTAAAGATTATGCTTTTATACACTTTGAAGATAGGGATCATGCCATTCAGGTAAGAAATTTGTTGAAAAATTGTCCAGTTCTTTTGCATTTTCATGTAAAATATTCTATTTAAAACTTTTATTGTGGTATAATGTATATTAATTCAATCCATTTTATTAGGCTATGCGTGATTTAAATGGAAAGGAGATGGGTGGGTCCCATATAGAAGTGTCGCTTGCAAAACCGCCATCTGACAAGAAGAAGAAAGAAGAGGTTCTACGAGCTAGGGAACGTAGGATGCTTCAAATGCTGCAAGGTCGCGGCGGGTAAGATATATTGTTTGTATATAATTTCAAACTTTACACTCTTTCCCCATGTTCCCCTCTTTTCCCTTTTGGTTGAAAATTTAATTAATTTGTTGAAAATTCAACTATTTTGTAAAAAAAAAAATGGTTGTTGTTGAAAATTCATTCTTTGTTGAAAATTCCTCTCTTTTGGTAGAAATTTCATCTTTTTGGTTATAGATTTAATTATTTTGTTGAAAAGTCATCTTTTTTGGTCGAAAGTTCAACGGTTTTGTTGAACATTCGTTTTGAAAAATTAAAAAATTTGGTTGAAAATTCATTTCTTGGTAGAAAAGTATTTTTACATTCTCATTCATGAGAGTGTAATGTATTCGTCCAAATTTTCGATGTCTGGTTTTTAACGGATCTTTACGTTTCGGAACTCACAGATTCCGAAAATCATAAAATTTTGTCGGTGTCTGTCTGTCTGTCTGTCTGTATGTCTGTCTGTATGTCTGTATGTCTGTCTGTATGTCTGTCTGTCTGTATGTATGGTTACCTGAATTTTGTGGACTCGCTAACTTTTGAAGGATTTGTCGAATCGAGTCAGCCTTTGATAAAATTTTTAAGGGTCCCAAAATGAAGGTCAAGTTCGTTAACCAGATATTTTGGATCAAAATTCAAAAAGTGAGCACATTTTGAAAATTTTTGAGACCACTTTTTTTCAAGATTTGAAAATTTTATGTACGCTTGTTAGTAGTATGCAAAAAGACAAATCATTTATCCTAATGACATTTTTCGATAAAATCAAAATTGTCAGAGTTATAGCATTTTCAAAATCCAAAAAAACAAACGAAAATTAACATTTTAAGCCGAACAACGCACAATATGAAAAAAGCTCAAGAAGAGGAAAACGTTTCTTTTTGAAAGCCGTACAATATTATCATAAGAACTTTTTGAATTTTTTCGAAAAATAAAAAATTCAAATTTTGATCGCACTAAAAATAATCAAAAATCAAAAACTCCATTTTTCCGTCAAACTGTGCAAGATACAAAAAAAGATGAAGAGATAAAAGTTGTGCACCTAAAAAAGATCTACAAGTTTGTTATAAATTACTTTTTGATAGGATTCGTAGTTTTTGGTTTATTCGTGAAAACAACATTAAAAATCAAAAAATTAAATTTTTGGACAAACGACACAAGCTATGAGAAAAAAATGAATAGACTGAAGCTGCTCATCCAAAAAACAGCTCAAAATTGTTTATTAACAATTTTTCGATAAGACGCTCAGTTTTTGTTTTAATCGTAAAAAAAACATTAAAAATTTAAAAAAATCTGCCCGCCGCGAGGGCACGTTCTCATCGTGTGCGGCTTGCTTCGCTCGCAAGTTTGAGCGGGCCTAGGAAGCGCGATTGTTGGTTCTCGCGCTTCGCGCTCGATAACATATTTTTTCAAAAGCAATTATCTGTATAACCTAGTTGTTTAGCACGAAGCGCGAGTATCGCAATGAGAATGTAATCGTCAAGGCCGTAGGTGCTTTGAGAACCCTCTATAAAGTCAAATTGAAAGAAAAATGTTTAATTTCACTTTATGATTGTAGTTTATGAGGGGTTTGAATCACAGTTTTTGATTTGCGCGCTCAAACTGGGCGCATTTCCAGGGCAGCTGAGAATACAAATTAGTGCAATGTAAGGAGAAAATTTTAATGTCATCATGAAAAATAAAAATTGTACATTATTTTGCAATATCTGAATAAGCAGTGCCAGTACCAGATTTTTGACAACATAGTGTGCGAAGCGCGAGATGCGTGATAAGAATCTGTTCGTTAAAGCCGAAGGAGCTTTAACAAAAGAGAATTCATAATCATCAAATTACAGTTGTTAAAGCTTTGACGTTTAATTTTAAAAGGTCTGTGCACAAATGTGTGGAAAATACAAAGACCGAGCGCGTTGCGCGAGGTAAATACATTATTATCGAGCGCGAAGCGCGAGAACCAACGGTCGCGCGCCCTAGGCGCGCTCAAACTTGCGAGCGAAGCGAGCCGCGCGCAATGAGAATGTGCCCGCGCAGCGGGCATATTTTTTTATTTTTATTCTTATTTTTTACGATTGAAAAAAACTACTCGCCCCTTCTAAAAATTATAAATAACAAATTTGTACGTCCTCCTTGAGTGAACAAGTTCGCCTATTATTTTTTTTTCTATCTTTGTGTCGTTCTCCAAAACATTAAATTTTTTATTTTTAATCTTATTTTTTGCGATAAAAACAAAAACTAAGCATTCTATCGAAAAATTGTTGATGACAACATTTGTAGCTGTTTTTTGGATGAGCAGCTTCTGTCTATTTTTTTTCTCATAGCTTGTGTCGCTTGTCCAAAAATTTAATTTTTTAATTTTTAATGATGTTTTTTGTGAATAAAACGAAAACTACACGTCCTATAAAAATGTGATCAATAAGAAATTTGTAGATCTTTTTTAGATACATAATATTAGTTTTTTCATGTTTTCTTGTATCTTGCATAGTTTGACCACAAAATGGAATTTTTAATTTTTAATTACTTTTTGTGCGATCAAAATTTGAATGTTTGATTTTTCGAAAAAATTCAAAAAGTTGTTATTATAATCTTGTAGGGCTCTAAAAAAGAAACGTTTTTCTCCTCTTGACATTTTTCATATCGTGCGCTGTTCGGCTTAAAATGTTAATTTTCGTTTGATTTTTTGGATTTTGAAAATGCTATAACTCTGCTAATTTTCTTTTTATCAAAAAGTGTTATTTGGATAAATTGTTTGTCTTTTTGAGTACTAATAATAACCACATAGAATTTTTAAATCTTGAAAAAAAAGGTCTAAAAAATTTTCAAAATGTGCTCAGTTTTTGAATTTCTATCCAAAATGGCTGGTTAACGAACTCGTTCTTTCTTTTTAGGCCTTCGAAAAGTGTGCCAAATCACAATCCAATCTTATCAATCTTTCGAAAGTTATCGTGCCTACACCATACTACACACTCAGAAAAAAGTTTGTTTTACTGAAAGAAAATTTCTTTGAATCAAAGAAAAATATGTATTGGCTCTCAGTCAAACAAATTTTTCTTTGAATCAAAGAAATGTTTTGGTCGCCTTTCTTTTTGTGGTTCAACAGAATATTTGACTGTTTGAATGAAAAATGTTCTTCCATTTTACGAAAATATTTCTTT
>CAKNWT010226742.1:0-10397 GCA_932066315.1 Andricus coriarius
ACCACTGACAGTAGATGCGCTTGAAGCCGCCTTTAGCAGACTTCAATGGCAGCCACTTTGTTTTTTATTTTTTAAAGCTCCCTTCTAGAAATAATCAATTGGAAGTAATTTAGAACGATAGACCAAAAATTTTAATTGTTCCCAATCGTGTTTCTTAATCGTGTCTAAACGATTGACAAAGATTGAGTGTTTTAATCGTTCCCAATCGGGGTTAAAAAAAGTGGCCGCTTGATGGCAGCACTTTCATTCCGCGGGAATTATTTGAAAATGTTTATTTAATTTTTTTTAAATAATACATTTTAAAAATTATGGATTATTGAAATAAATTAAATAAACTTTTGTAATAATTCTCGCGGGCTAAGTGTGCTGCCATATCAACATATTATACCACAAAAAATGTCGGAGAAAAAAGTTAATAATTATTTGTGTCCAAATTAAATAATTTTTTTCTCAATTTTCTTAGCGTAAAAATAAGCTTGGACAATAAAAAAAATCCGAGGCAAGAAACGAAGTCAATCGGAGTTTCAAATGGTTAGAAAAAGTATTTTGAACTTTTTCTCCGTGAAATATTCCACTCTCACTATTTTTATTTTATTACGCAGCGTTTTTTGGTTTCTAAAGAAAATAGCATTTAAAAACTTGAGTTATAAATTATTTTTTTATTTTTCTTATCAAATTTCTTTTAAAAAAGCTAAGTGGAAATAAAAAATCACAGTCGATTCGAATACGACATTATAGTTCTGAATCGACATCAGAGACACTGTCAATAATTCTTCGGATATCACTATCACGTCTGTTTTCTTCAACGTCCGTATCACTAGCACTCGAAAGTAGACTCATTTCTAGATGTTTCAATGATTCAGGATCTTCGTTTCTGGTGGGAGATTCGAATCGGGAAGCATCCTCATTTTTTATTTGGAAATAACGATCGTTTTCGTATTCATCTTCTTCTTCCTCTTCAGATTTACATGATAGACACCTTTTTTTCTTCTGCAAGCTAAAATCAAATAATTATTGTGTGCTGGAAAAGTAAATAGTTATTATAAATTACTATTCAAATAAGAAATTACTTTTGCTTGGTGACCGCTGCAATTCTGCAATTTTTGCACTTATGTGCCCCTTTGCTTTACACACTTCATTGTCTATTGCCTCGGCTGACATATTCAAAGTCTCAAGCCAGTATTTTGTGATGTCTAAGGAAAAATATATATAATTAATTTTATTTCCGTGCAATATAAATCTCTTTACTATAATCGTAATCTTAGGTCACGTAATCGTGATACTCATTTGCTAGCGCTTTAATCTATTTTCACAATTAAATTAAATTCCATTTCAAACAATGCAATACAGACGCTGTTTATATTCAAAGTATAAAAGATAAACCTTTAATGGCCAGCACTTTCGTTGAGTCCAACTTTTTCACCACTCTTAACGCCAGACCCTTCTTCTTATTTAAACTCCTGTTACTATGTTTTCCAGAAACCGTTGAATTTCGTAACTCCTCGGCCAAGAAAAGCATGTCGCACAAGATTTTCACGAATAAAGGTGTCGAACGTGTGTTGCAAGCTTCATTGTACTTATTCCGAGGAATCCAAATTCCTCTACCCAGATGGATCTATAACCAATATTCTACATGTACTAGAAATGCAATAAATCAAAAAGAAAATCCAGATGGCTAATCAAGACGAAAAAAATTCCCGATCATTTTCCGGTTTTTACCACTTTTTAAACATTTTTCACGGTTGTTACAATTTTCCACTTGGAACCCTCAAAATTAAAAAATTTAGAATTGAAAGTATTCAAAAAAGAATTTCTAAACTAACCAGGGTGGCCTCTCAGCCGGGAGAACCGGGAAAAAGCCGGGAGAAACTTGCAGGAGAAAAATATCCATGAGAAAACCGGGATGAAGCCGGGAGAAAAATATTAAACCGGGAGATTTCCCATATTTTATCATTCGCGTGTTTTGTAAGTTTTGCGTAAGAATGATTTTGTTTTAGAGCAATCACATTCTTTAGTGAAAAAAATCTATCCAGTCTTTTTGAATGTCACTTGATACTATATTATATGATACTTATCAATAATATATTTATCGTCTTTAAAATTTCTATAATTTTAATTTAAAATTCTGGCTTTGAATCCGCAATTCTAAAAGTTGAATCTTTAAGTACTCGAATCTAAAGATTTTTCTTAAATTAATTTTTAGATTGATTTTTGTAAATTTAGAATTTTAAATTTCACACTATTTTAGCTTCAAAGTCAAATATTTAAAATGACAGGACGATTTCGCAATTAAATATTTCAAAATTTTATATTAAAAGCCGTGATAGTATTGAATTTAATCATTTTAAATGTAAATATAAAGCAATTGCAAATTTAAAAGCTTAAAATTGTACGATTTCTAAAATTGCATTTATATTATAGCAATCTTGTTTATTATTATTTTTTAATTTTTAATGCAACATCTTAAAATTGACCAATTTTCAGTTAAAGATTTAAACAAACATTAATTTCAAATTGAAAAATATTTGAATAGAAAATTTCCAGAATGTATAATAATTCTAAAGGAAGATTTGAAATTAAAAAATTAAAAATTGAGTTTAAAATACAACTAGATAAAAATTAAACTTTCTGAAATTTATACATCAGTAATTGAATAATTTCGGAAATTTTAAATGGTTATAATTTTAAAGTTCTATATTTCGTGTTGAACGCTAAATATTTTATTTTTCCCTTTGATAAGTTTTAATTTTGCAACTTAAGTTTAATTGGTTGAATTTCGGAAAATATAATCAGCAATTTAAAAGTTATTAATTTTTTTAACAATATGAATTTACTTAAAATAATTGAAATTTTAAAGCGTTTGAGTATAAAAAAGTGATAACATCACAATTTTTGGTAATTAACATTTTTTTCAGCGTAGACATTTTTTTCATTTTTAGTGTTTCCCATTTAAAATTATTATTTATTTTTAACGTTTTTTTAAAAATAATTCAATTCACTTTTTGACTTTAGAAAAATTTGTCTCATCAGCTTTAATTTTAAATTATAATTTTGTTATGTAATAACAAATTAAAATTCTAGATTTTCGGAAGCTTTGACTTTGAAAGATTCAATTCAGTTTTAAATAACAAACTGTCAAATTTTAATTGCTCTAAATTTAAAATGATTAAGATTCAAAAGTTTTTAATTTTTTAATGTTGAACGCTTTTAATTATAAATAATACAATTTCAATTCCTCTGAATTTTAAATGATCTATTTTCCAAAATTCGAATCTTAAAATATTCAATTTTTAACGTTTTGATATTGTATTATTTTCGAAATTTTTATTCGAAATAATTCAATTTCGTGATTCTTCAATTTAAAAAAAAAGTTTTAATTTTTATTACTTCGACTTAGAAATTACACAATATTATTCAACTCATTTTTCTAATTAAGTTGTCCACGTTTTAAGTTAGAAATTATTAATTATAGCTTGAAAAATGTTTTAAAAAAAATATTGAAAAATTGGTTTGATAAAGATATTTAAATTGTTTATATGATTCAAAGTCAACAGATTTCTTGCAAAAAAGTTTGCTGATGCTTATCGAGCATATATTTTTTCTAAACCGGGAGAAATCACGAATATTTACCGGGAGAATCGGGAGAAAACCGGGAGACAAAAATTTTGAAAATAGTGGCCACCCTGTTAACGAATCTAGTGCTAAGTTTTAAGTCTAAGTTTCAAAATCTTTGTGAAATCTTTAAAACGTGGTGTACACGTCTTTTTCAAATCTTTGAAATCCTTTAAATCTTTATGAAATGTTCAAAATATTTGCAACATTTTTGTGAAATGTTTAAAATCCTTGAAATCTTTGTGACATTTTTTGAAATCTTTATGGCACCTTTTGAAATATTTGTAAAATCTTTAGATCTTTCTTTAATCTTTATTTGTGAAATCTTTTGTATTCGTTGAAAACATTGAATTATATTTGTAATCTTTGTGAAATCTTCTGAAATGTTTTTAAATCTTTTGAAATCGTTTCAAGTCTTTGAAATTTTTGTAGCCTGGTGTACTGTACCATTTTTCAAATCTTTAAATTCCTTTAAATCTTTTAAAAGTTGAAAAATCTTTGTAAAAGGTTCGTGAAATCCGTTAAATTTTTGTGAAATGTTCAAAATCCCTTTAAATATTTTAAAATATTTGAAATATTTTGAAATTTGGAGAAATATTTTCTAATCTCTTGAAATCTGGTCAAAAATAACTGTTTTAAAAGCAAAAAAAAAATAATTCAATTTCAAATTTCTCATGAAAAATTCAAGGAAACATCCAGGTTTTCATGATTAAAAAAATGCAAAAAGAATTCCAGGTTTTAGAAGTTTTCAAGGTCGCTGAACACCTTGTAGCAGAAATTAGTGAAGACTATTTACGTGATCATCGGATGTTCTCCGGTAACCTGGAGCTGGGCATCAAGATGCGGCAGCTGTGCAGTTTTGATTTGAGAAAATCCTAGCTTAAAATTAAGAATTTTTTTTTAATTTTGTGGGACTTATTTGATTAACAAGTTAAATTATATTTAACGCATTTACCTTCAAATTCCTCATGTTTGTCATCCAACTTCTTACGCAACTCTTCATGCTCATCTCTGAGCGTTCTGGCTTCCAAAGTCATCTCTTCAACGAATTTTAGTTGCTGATCTAATAAGCGTGTCAAATTTGATATCGTTTCCTCAGCTTTTAAAAGTCTTATATGACAGAAAACATTCGGACAAGGATTTGTCTCCGAAGAAATATTTTTATCCACAGTGGGGTTATGCTTATTATTCAGCATACTTTTGAATGGTTTTTGATGGGGCTCTTTGCTATTCAAGGCTTTTTGAGAAAAAATACTTGGATTTTTGAAGTTTGGTAAGCTCTCTAAAGGATCATCAAATTGCACATTCTCTGACATATCATCTACTTTCATAAATTCTGCAGAAGACTTTGAGGTTGAAGGCTTTGAAGGCGACAGCACTTTTTTCATAGGAACGCAAATCTTAACTTTCTGCATTCGTTTAAGCTCATTCTGTTTCCTTTCTTTCAGTTCTTGTTGTTTCTTTTCAACCTGCCTTTTAATTTGGAGAGCCCTTTCATTTTGAACTATCTTCTGCATGATGCAGGAAAAAATAAAGAAACAAAATATTAATTTGCATACGAATAAGTAGTAAGATGAAACAAATAAAACATCCAAAGCAATTACATAGTTTTAACAAACTTTCAAACAAGCTTTCAAACATAGTGATTAATTTTTTATTAAAATGATAAATTTGTACCTGGAAGAGTTGAATTTTAAACCAAAAAGATTAATTTTCAAGTAAAATGATGAATCTTTAACTGGTATAATTGAAGTTTTAACCAAAAAGATTGATTTTCAACCACTAAGATTAATTTCTACGAAAAAGACGAATCTTCAACTAAAAAAGATAATTTTCCAACCAACAACTGAATAGTTAAATTTTAAGTTAAAAAATTAATGTTCAACCAAAGAGATTAATTTTTTAACGAAACTGAATAAATATTTAACTAAAATAATTACATTTTCAGTTCAAAAAATTATTTTAAACAAAACAAAACAATTTTCAACAAAATTGTTTAAGTTTCAACTGGAGTAGTTAAATTTTCAGTAAAAAAATTAATTTTCAGACAATGGAAAAACAAATCGCCAAAAAAATATATCATTTTTCAACCAGAGAGATAAATTTCCAATTAAAATGATCAATCTTCAACCAAAACAAAAAATTTTAACTGCAGAGTTTAACTGTCAACTAAGTAATTACATTTTCATTCCAAAAAAGATGAATTCTCAACGAAAAAGCTACTAGTTGATACTTTAACCGAAAAATATTTTATTTTTAACGAGTTGAATTTGCACTAAGAAAGATTTTCGAGTCGAAGAGAGAGAAAAATTTGAAAACAAACTGTGACATTTTGAAGATAATACTTGATTTTTCGACCAGATACTTGAATTGTCGACTGAAAACGATCAAATTTCAAACAAAAATAGAATAGTTAAATTTTCAGTTAAAAAATTAATTTCAAACAAAAAAAACGAATTTACAACCAAATAGTTAAATACAGTAATATAAAGCTACTTTTATAAATGAAGAATTATTTTTATTTAATTTTATATTGCGATTTAACAAAACAATTAACCACGTTCTCAACAAAATTCCCTGACATTAAAAAAAAAATCCCTGACATTTCCACGTTTTTCCAGGTATATAAAAATGCCCTAATTTTTCAAGTTTTCCAGATAAGGTATAGTCACCCCAATTTTTCTGAAGAATATTTGTTTTTATTATATCATTTATATTAGTTTTTTAGTTATATTAGTTTAAATTATCAATATTAATTTTCGCAAAGGTTCAAAATTGTAGTTGTTTTTGTTTAGAAGAGAAATTAAAATATAGCACAAGATTCCACTCAATAACATATCAAATCTTACTTAAAAAAAAAGTAATTGTTTAAATTTCACAACTTTTTGGCAACGACCTTTTCAGTAATATTACTTTTTATTGAAGTTCATGAAGTTCTGAACGTTCAGAAGGAATAATTTTGTTATTGATAGCTTTGTCAAATTTAGAAACAGTTTTAATACATTGCATTGGTTCATTTACATTGAATTCTATTTCCAGTTAAAGAATATTTTAAGTTGAAGTATAGAAGTGGGAACAATATTAAGTTAATCTGAACGTTCAGCTTTTCAGGTACATTTTTTATAGCTAATAAATACTTACATCAACCGTGCTGCGGTTTACAGCTGCTGCGCTTGATTCTGACTCTGATGATTCTAAGAATTTCGCATTAAAGCGTCGACGTTCGGTTCGCACAAGCTCTTGCATTTCTTAAAGAGTTGTTGAGAAAAAAAGAAGGCAATATAGTAACTTCATCTTGTTAGAAAAATTAGTTACAATAAATAGGTTGAAAAATGAATATTAACATGATGCGTCACCCATAGGTTGTGACAATTGTGACGGCAAATGTATATTTAATTCAACAAAAAGTTTTATCAAGCACAATGGATTGATCACTATTAGAATGTAATGTTGCAGGCTTCATTAAATATTTTTAATTTTTCCAAAATCTGTTTAAAACGTTTGTGAGTATTATGAAATATTTTGAAAGCATTTGAACGTCTTCCAAAACCTTATTTTAATGTTTTAAAGTCTGGAAATTTTTCGAGAGCAATATATGAACTTTCTCCTCTGTGGCGACACGCGTGCATATTAAATAAATAAATTCTTCATATCTTACCTGCAGCGAATATCATTGCTGTTGAGTGGTAATTACCGTCATTTCCGAGAACCCTATATTTTTTATTAAAATCAACTTCTTCGGGTTTGGATACAAGCGGGGGATGCTTGAAATCGTCTTCGGAAATTATTTTCTTCTCACCCCGTTGACTTCCAGTTAAACACTGATTATAATAATACATTTTTCCAGTTTGAAGATATCACAATATTATTCACTATATTGATTTATTATATGATTCACTGTATTGCTCACAAACGAGATTCGCCCAGAATTAATTCGAATAATAATCGCTACACGAAGAAAAACTTTAACGGTTATGATTTGCGAAAATTTTTCACGTAAAAACAAACGCCGGCCGCATCAAATTTGAAAAGGTGCGCACTGCGCATGCGAAAACTTATTGGCAAATAACATGTATTTATCAACTACGCATGTCCGAGAAGCGCCGGCCCATTTAAAATGATAAAATTTACACTTGTAATTTTACATTAACAATCAATTATTTAAAGAAAAAAGCTACTTCTTAATTTGAATTAATTTATTATTTTAAAGTAAACAACTTACGTTAATATTCATCTGTATTATTATTGATAGCATTTATTGATTTCAAATTGACCCGCGCTTTCCGCTCATGCACAGTTGAATAAGTCTAGTCGCGATTCGTTTGTTGTTGTGAAACTGCTTCGAAAACGGTTACGCCCGTTTGTGCCGCGCAAAAGTTATAAGCAAAAAGTGCTAAGAATAAACTTTATAAAGAGGAAATAAATAACATTTAAACGTAAGCACATTTCCAAAATTTCTTTCCTTGATACCGAAATATTTAATTTTGTTACCGGTGCGAATGTTGTAATGAAAAAGCGTACCCACATAACCTCAAAAATAAAAGATATACCAGCCTCCTATCTCCGAGAATTGAAAATGGTCCATGTGTTGAAAACGGCCAGCGGCGGCGCTAGTAGTAACTTTGTGTAACGAGCGACTATTGCGACTGCTTCTCGCTCGATCACATTCGATTAAATTAATCGAATCTTTATGCGGGAACTTTCGAATAAGTTCGCTGGAATATTTATAATGCTCTTAAGATCGAAGATTTTATAATCCTGCGAAAAGCGAAGTTCTCACTGACAGAACTCATAATAATTAAGAAAGGACCTTGGGGAAAGGATGTAAATTTAGTTAGGAAATAAAGTATTTTATTTACCTTTAGAATAAACTGAAAATATGTCTACGAGTGGTCAACACAGCTGCATATTGCAAACTTACTTTTAAGATTTTTTGTAAGTCCTTGAATTTTATTGTACTAGAATTAAGGAAGAGAAACTAAGTCTGGATGGTAGGATATAGATAAATGAGTTTTAAAAGGATAGGGTCCTAAAGGGGCCAGGGTTATGAGATCCTGTAAAATAGAAACTTCCTATAATCTGCTTAGGGTTCAGTTGAGCACGTAGAGGAAAGATTTTAGTTTATTACTTTTATGAGTGAGAAAACACTCTCTCGTCCACGATATCCGGAGGAATACCGGATTAAACCGGAAAAGTTCGGGTTTCTTCGGGGAAGGTCCTTTCCCCGTCGTGTAACTTCGGAAAGTGGTCCCACCCCGACGGGGCCTGAAACTGAGAGTGGGGATGCTTGAGGGTGGAGTGACGACCGAGTGAAGGGCGACACGACAGAGACTCGTCAGATAAAATTCTACTCTAAAACCATCTACATGTTCCCTCGTTGAACTGCAGATTTGTATTCGTTGCGAACTTGAGTAGAACTCGGGAACTTTAGCTGTTGTGAAATCCAGACTTAGTTGTGGGAGGGTTTTTGAATAAACTACTAACTCTTTTACCGTGTAATCAGTAGCATTTTATTTCCAGACATTTTAAATTTCCCGGTTCCTTTTCAGGATTAACACCGACAGATCTAGACTAATCAAATAAATTCCGCGTCTACGACATGCGCGGCTCGTAACATATTTGGGGGTTCGTCCGGGATAGTTTGGTGCGGGAAAAATCGAAATTTATGTGCGGAATTTGTAAATGTTTCGAAAAACTGAGTTTTTGTGAGCGTTTTCGGTTTCTACTGCTTCCGTGAAGTGATAGTGCGGTGACTGCAAACTAAACTTTTCTTCCTAAGTCGATAGAAAAAAACAACGAACTGTTTCTTGTGAGTGATTTATTGGACCTGAAAATGAATAAAAAATAAACAATATTATTTTATAACTATTACTTGTTCGCGAATAAAATACATTAAATTCATGGTGATATTAAATTAAACTTTTAAATAAATTAACTATTGAAATTTTAACAGTGTGTTCCGTACAATTTTACAAGGAGATTTTAAATAGACTAATTTAATTACTGTGGAAGTACAGCTGCTTTGAAACCTGCTGTTCCTGCTTCATTGCTGCGTGGCTGATCGTTCCAGTTTACTTAATTCTTGCTGAAGGTTCTTCTTCGCGGGTCGCCGAGGGGTTCCTGGGATCTACAACGAGGTACGTCATCTGTGGACAACGAGGGAAGATACTAGAGGATCTGGGTGATTTTATTCCAGTGCAGTGGAAGTCCGGGAGTGCAAATCTTTATTTTTATAAAGAAAAAAGGGTCATTTTCGTGATATTATGAAGTGAAGACTTATTTTAAAATCACCCAGATATTTGTTTCTGGATTATGCGAATCGAAACTACGTGCAACTCAAAGTTTGGATAGACTAATTAATAGTATTTTAATTTTTGTATTGTGTATTTTTGCATTGCGTATTTTTTGTATTTCGTATTTTTCTGAGCTGTCCAGTCTTTCCATCATCCTTTAAAATAATTTTTTAGCTCGTAGAACGAACTTCACTGAAGTTATGTTGTGGAACAAATTTTAATGAATTCAAAGTAGTGCATTACATGCAAGGATTTCTTTTATTTGGATTAAGTTGGAAAACTAATCTTAAACTATTGTGTAAAGTTTTTAATTAATAAGGAAAATATTTCAAATTCTGAAATTTTGAATTTAAATAATATTCAATTTCATATGTTGTAAACTTAAAATTGTTCGAAAGTTATAAAAGATTTTAAGGTCATAGTTATAGCAAAAAAATATAGTTTTAAAGAGAATTTAAATATATCAAAATGGGAGATTCAGGAGAGATGGAA
>CAKNWT010226747.1:0-22079 GCA_932066315.1 Andricus coriarius
TTTAATTTTTCGAATTTCTCTGCTCTCACCCCCAAGTTTTTCGGAATGACCAACAAAATTATCTCCAAATTTGAGCCAAGTCGATTAATATTTAGGGGTGGCGCAAAGACCATGAAGTTTCCCATTGATTTAACATGGGAAAAAGGCAACCTTTTGTAAATATAATATTCAAATGCAAGATAGGTTACAAATAATTCCGTGCTTCAGTATGTTGTTCAGAATTTTTCAGAGAATAAGAATCAATCATAAATGTTCAGGGTGAATTACTGAACCATTTTTATGGGTCCTCAAATGAAACCCAATAAGTGACAAATTTGACTTTTACGTAATTGCGGTATATTAACGCTTTTTGACAGTTTTTTTCATAAATAACCATTAATCGTTAATTTAAGAATACCCCGTGATTTTTTAACTAATTTGCAATAGTCTAAATAATTTTAATTTTTTAAGCATTTTTTTATTTGCATTATCAGTTGAATATAGATTCAATGATAAAAATGAAATAATTTATTTACATCATTTTACAATTATTTGATAAATACGTGTTTGTTCAAGTGTATAATTTACCTATAAACAGCAGGAGCAACATTTTATCTCGCAAAATTTTCGACAGATTTTAATATTTTTAAGTACTAATTTGTTTTCTAAGAATACTCGTAAATTTTTAAACATATATATTTAAATTGTGTAAACAATTTCATTTTGTTTAAATAATTTATTTTTGCAATTTTTCGAAAGATTGAAATATATTTAGGCACTACATACTTTGTTTTCTAAAAAATACTCTTGAATCTTTGAACAAATTGAAATTGTTTAAAAATTGTATTTTACAGATTTTATTTATTTTTTATCGGTAGCGAGGACAAAATACATTTTTGCTCTATTTTTTCACAGATTTAATTGGTATGAATTATCTTTTTGTTTTGCAGAAACTCTATTAATAAATTTTTAAACAATTTCAATTTTATCAAACTATCAAGAGTATTCTTGAACATACATATGTGACGTGCGCCGAAGAAAGGGGGCTTACTCTAAAAAAATCGAAATCGAGGTTTTTACACCTTTCGATAGTTTTTGAGTTGCTCTTTTTAATGAAACCATCGAAAAAAATTTCCGAATATTATTATTGCTAATAATTGAGTTGTTAGACATAAGAAATCGGGCTTTCGCTCGAGAGCTCAAGATCCCGTGAAACACCTCCCACCACTCAACACTGCAATTTACGGGTCTCATCTATACACAGTCCGTGAGCCGCGCCGCTACATGGGTGAGAATGTACAGTAAGTGGAGAGGGAAGATTTCGTGAGTCTTCCCTCTCTCCTAAAAGTCGCGTCTGTCCGGTCGACTTCGACCGCTCGCCCTGAACAATCTCACTTTTCAGAGTAAGCCCCCTTTCTTCGGCGCACGTCACATATAATGCCTAGATGATACGTTGACTTTTTGACTTACCTGAAAAAACAAATCTAAACAAATTTAAATTGTTTAAACAATTAAAAATTAGTTAAAGAATGACGGGGTATTCTTAATTTAACGATTAATGATTATTTATGAAAAAAAAACTTTCAAAAAGCGTTCATAAACCGCAATATTACGTAAAATTAAAATTGGTCACTTAAGGGGTTTTCTTTGGGGACCCATAAGAGTGGCTTCAAGCCATTCTCCCTCAAAATGTATGGTTAATTATTATTCTCCGACGAATTCTGAACAATATATTGAATCACGGAATGATTTGTAACATATCCCTAATAGCACGAAACGTTCCTAGGACGTTCTGCGTGCACCTTTGGAACATTCCAGGAACCTTCCCGGAACGTGTAAAATGTCCGCCCCTTGGGGACGTTCCACTGGGATCTGAGGGGAACTTTCCATTATTTTTATCTTTAACAACAATTATCTCGTAAACAGTAAGAGATAGGTAAAAATGGATGTCATTTTTGAGTTTTGAATACACATATACTACACTATAATATCCGTATCACAAACTGACATCGATTTTGACCTATCACTTACGGTTTACGCGATATTTATTGATAATAATAACAATAACGGTAATTTATGTTTAAAACGTTCCCAAGCGGCGAACATTTCACGCGTTCCGGAAACATTCCGTGCTATTCGGGATCATTGCGTTTTAATATTAGGTTCACAAAAACCTGCCATTTCCCCATCTTAAATCAATGGTAAACTTCATGGTCTTTGTGCCCCCCCCCCCCCCTAAATATTATCCGATTTGGCTCAAATTTTGAGATAATTTTTTAGGGCATTCGAACAGAACTAGGGAATGGGGGGAGAGAACTAAGAAATTCGAAAAAAGTCCCACCAAGTATGAATAAGAACCACCCTAGTATGTGCAATTTTGATATGCATGTGTTACAATTAAATTTTGATCGTTTGAGTTTATTTTTATATACACATATACAGTCAAGGAAAACGTAGACTTAAAATGGTTACATCTCATTATGTCAAAGACATTTTTTTTATTCTTGCGAATTAGCATGTTAAACATGTCATAAAAAAGAAAACCTGAGACTTAGTATAGTTACAGTCCAATATATGGGAGGAATTTTTTTATCTGAATTTATCCATTTGCATGCAAGGAACTCTGCAGGTGTGGCTGGCGAACCTTCGGTGGTGCAATACGCTGATTCAATCCCGGATGCCTTGTTGTCCGACCTGGAAAAGTTTAATCCTAATCGGATTGTCCCATCTGGGAACGATTCTAGTGTTGACACAATCGGAAGGAAATGGTTGGGTTAATTACCTCGCCCTCACAGGTGATAGGTATCGAGCAAAGGTCAGCGGCAAGGACTAGGTAAAGATCTTCTGTGATCTATATCAAGACGCTAATTTCCTGGTATGAAATGAGAAGGCAAGATTAGGATATCAGTGGCGACAGAGTTTTAATGCGGTTTTCTATAGGATTTTTTGAAAGAAATACTAATCTGAGAGTTTTAAATCGATATCTCGAATAGTTTTCAAGATATCGATTTTTGTATCGATTTTTTTTAATTCTGTGACCAGTTATAGTGGTGCCTGCCCGCCCCCCATAATTCGTTGGAAAGAGGTAGGGGTTTGACAAACATTATTTCTGTGACCAGTCACAGAAAATTCAAGAAAAAAAAACATTTCCTAACAAAAAAATGCACAATTTTAATGGCCTGCAAGTCCGCAATACAGTAGAAACTCATATATTTCTAAATCTCTTTATTGTTGGCCACGCCTTTATTTCCCGTTGGCAGTAGACGGTTATTTCCATTTGCGCAGTTCCGGAAACTCCCACCACGGTACCGGTATATTCTCCTCCGCCTTTGTGACTGTCCAATGAAAAAAGAGGCCCGAAGAGCGGGAAACCTTGAATTGAGTATTGTTTCACGACGTCCTGGGAATACGTCTCGCGACGTTTTTGAGAAAATATTATAAACGTAAAAGTCATCAATGTACAAATAGTAATATTTCTCAAGTGTAGAATCTATTTTCTCAGTCATGTTCCATTCTTTTGTCGATTCACGACCTTTCAGTTTCACGAAATAAAATAAAATATCCTAAGTGTCAGGTTAATGGTACTCTAACCTCAAATTTCGGACCGGTGCTTGTATTTCGTGAAACTGAAAGGTCCTCAACCGATAAAAGGATCAAAAAACCGAATTGCGCAAATGCATTCTACACTTGAAAAGATTACCATGCAGACCTTTATAACTTACCTTCACGTTTCCGAGATTTTCTCCAAAATGTCGTATGCAGTTGCAGTACCATGTACTAACCTTCCCGACGGTTGGCATTTTCACCTATCGACGTCATGCCACAAAACTCACTATTCCGCGAAATATTTGCTTCGTTTCTTGATTCTATATTTTGATTGACTTTTAGTTGGCGAATTGTCGTATGACAACAAAAACACTAACGCCAGCAAAGACTAACGGACCGCGACTTTTCTAACTGCGCGAATGAGCCGGGCCTGAACCGTTTCTATAATATTTCGCAACATATGTACTCGACAGAGTACTCGCGCTCTCGGCGAGTCGCAACCGTCTCTTGCCCTACGCGCTAAGAAACTGCGTGGGCCAGAAGTTCTAGGAATTTCGGGTGTATTTATTTGTATTATTATTGATTTCAAATCACTCGCGCTTTTCGCTTGAAAAAGTAGCCACCGGCGGCGCATCGATACAAGAACGGGGCAGCCAATGAACGTCGTCGATAAAAATAAACTACCCACTCGCGGTAAGGGTGGGGCCCTCTCCAGCTTAGAGATAAAAGAGTCGTGTCCAATCGCTTCGTTTCAAGGTCATGGAAACAGGCGAGTTTTTACTGTATTTGAGTGTCATGTAATGGGTCGCTCCGTAACGCTGAAACGCCAAGAAAAGATACAACTTAGCAGAGGCGAATTGACTAAAGGAAGTTATGCTAAATTCGAAGTTCCTATCTTGAGGCGTGGGAGTACGCACGCCTGGCGGGCAAATCCGCCATATTTAGTTATATTTTCTTCTCAAAATTTAGCATGTAAAGAAACTTGCTAGTAAGAGAAAAGTGGATTCGGAGGCCTAGATTCAATAAAAAGTGAACAATTTGATAAAAAATAGTAACATTTATTGAAAAAGAAAATTAGCTATTGAAAATAACTATTAGCTTGGAACATGGTCAATCATTATTTGAGGTTAAGGTCAGTGTTAATAAACTATGTTGAGCTTGATTATTAAATAGAATGCTGAGGATGACATGAACCAACAGCAAACGAGATGGTAAAAATAAAATAAACTACGTTCCCTTTTTATGAGCTTGGCGCCGAAATACTCAAGTGAATTTTACCGAGGGCGTTTGGAGATCCAATAAGCGAACTCAGTGAGTGCCAGATTTCGTCACCGTAAAACCCAACATGGTTTACAAAAAAGAGTGAAGTTTCGACAACTACTTGGCTAGAGCGATCACGAGAAAATGCTATCCAGGTGTCCCCGGCGGACTAGTTTAGTGCGCTATCGAAACGACTGCGCACGCGCGAGGTGGTTTGAACTCAGCCAATCTGCCGCTACCTCGACCCTCCCAAACCTTCGTCTTGAAACGGAGTTTAGTCAAAAAAATTTTTCACCGAATTCGCGGACAAGACAAGTGACCGATTAATGTATACATGGAAATTCAGAAACAGAGAGAATTCTCGTCAATGTACAGAGATTGTAAGAGCGAGTCATTCCTTTCTTTTCGGTCGGTAGATGAACTGCGGATCATCCGGCCGTGAGCGTGCCTAAAACGGGTTGGGGCTTTACGCGACTTTACCCTTGGTGGTGAGTAGGTCAGAGATCCCCTGTACTTGAGACGTCGGGCGAAGTAGATGTCGGTCAAAAATTAATGCGCTTGTCTGACATTTCTCAGGACACATATCAGTTATATATAATATAAACAATTTGCGCTCGAGGATTCTGCCATGACCGGTTGAGAAAACGTTGCGTGTTATTTATACTACGTTACAGCGGTCTTCTTAGAAAAATGGAAGACCATTCCCATAAAAGATTTCCTTAAAATTCTCTCAGGTGCACAGTTGTTACGTTATTATTGATGGCCGTAAAGAATAACATGAACATTGACGCTGCTGATGAGTTGCGTTTTTATTGACACAATTGACGGTGCACATTAAATTGGCAGCTATGACGAATTAATTCTTTCTTATTCGGAGCAGTCAATATACGCCAAGGAGGAGTGGACTTTTTTTGATTTGTGTATTCTTCCAGTGCTCGTCTCCTACTTGCACTCCAGCACACGCCTTCGGCTCGTGCTGGCTTGCCTACAAATAGTATTGATATTATTTTGAACAGGATGTTAGGCTGTACTAGTGGGCCCGTAACAAACATGTACCTTATTTCTTGAAACAAAAAAACAAAAACAGTAAAAATTCATTTGAGAAATTCATTTTATTCAGCAGTAGATAATTCTAACTTTTGTCTCTCTTTAGTTAAATTCTTTTTTCGTACTCGTCTCATATGCTTTTTAATTTTTCCGGTGTTCTTTAGTTCCTCGAATTGAGATGCTAACTTTAGTATTCTTTTCTCAGCTGAAAAAAAAATATATTAGTTACCCTAAACACAATATTTGTTTATATTCATAATTGTACCTTGTGCAGCAAGTGCTGAAAACCAGGCAATGGTGAAGAGTACTGCACACGCCTTAGAAACTATTTCGGTTATAGTAATATCGGTTGGATACTTTCGGAATGTGTATATGGGTTTATTTTCAGGGTACTGACTACTGTCGTGTTAATAGGTAATATTATGAGATATTTAGAGGAGAGTATCCGAATATGAGATATACTCGTAATATGAGATAGCGGGGTTTTAGCTCAACTAAAAGGCGCACTCTTTTGATTCTATCACTAACTTGTAGCCCTTAAAGAAAAAGTAATTTCGTGGTGAAGCCATATTTTTATTGTGCTTCTCAAGATTATGAGCAAACTGTTTGTGAAATCGGTGGTGGTCGAGTTCTTGAAAGGGCAGTCTTTAAACCCTATTTATTATGTATTAAATAAATATTTAGCAGTAAAGTCTGCCTGGAGGGATAGGGATTGAATAACTAAGTAGGAAAATATCGATAGTGTTCAAGTTTTTTGATGTACTGGTTAGGCGTAGTAAATGCGTAGTTGTACGGTGTGGTTCTCATAATATGAGATGCCTGTGGTTCTACACACATGCGAAAGTGATCAGCGTCAGCGCAATTGCAAAAGTATTTTTACGTATATTTAGGTAGCTGGGGGTGAAGCCACGGGATTTTTAAATTCGTACTATGGATGAAAATAGACATTTAAAACTGCGCGGGGGAAACTGTTTATAAATGGGTGTGTGACTACTGCAAAAACTACATATATCTGAATAAAAGTAGATTAACACTTTGGAAACATACAATAAAGTTTTTCATTCAAAATAATACTTTATTTTGCATTTTATTAGCGATTTCCTTGGGTATCTCATATTATGAGAATAGTTTGACGAGTTTGGAAAAAGCAATTTTTTTACATTTTTTAGATTTTCAGAAGAAACAAAAATTAATCAAAATTTTCATTTTAGCACCTTATGGTAAACTAAATTCCCTTTAAAATGGCCTATATTACTTTTAAATTCAGTTAATAGAATCCCGGCAATCACACCAAACAGAGTTGGTATCTCATATTCGGGTACTCTCCTCTACCATATATAAAAAATTACTGAATTTTTAAAAATGAAAACCGCTTAATTTTGTAGGCACATTTTACTTGCGGGGACGTTTTTCAGACGCTAAAAAGCAGCAAAGAGAGTGAAAAATTTGGTCCTATCTTGATGCGAGCAATTTTCACCTCTTTTCACAACTTCTTCGGCCCAACATACTATTTAATTTCCGTAAGCATAGAAAACTGTGCTTCAAGAAGTCATGAAGTAAAGTACGATGATGGAGGGAACATTTTTTCGACAAAATAAATTTTTTCGATATTTGAATGTGTGATACTTCGACCATTTAAGCAGTACATTTTGTTTCCTTTATATGGTGTCTGCCGGAAGCCTAAATCTAATAAAAAATCTAAGGATTGTTGACCTGATTTTTCTCAGATTTTCAAACATTGCGCAGGAAAGCTGTGAGCATTCAATTTGTAATTGGTGGCAAATATTATACAGGTATATTTTTTCATGGGGATTTATATAATGATTGCAAGCTTTTGTTTCTATTTCAGGGAGTCTGTAAATTTGCATGCAATCTAACTTGTACTTTAAGTGCAGGTTTACCTATAAAAACATAGTAAAACGAAAACTACACTTTGCGTGTAAACTTCAATATCAGCAATTTGGAAATATCAAGTGATCTGTTTGCCTGGTTCGTTTCGAGCGATAGCAAAGAAAATGGCGTAATTTTCGTCGTCGTGTATAAACTGTGAACAGACTCAGCTATACACCCGGTTTCTTTCCAGTGCGCATGTTGAACAACGCACATAATTTTTCGCTGTTCAAGATGCACGTGTGTAACGACGCATAACACTTTTCAATGATCAAAATGCACGACTTTTCAGAGAATATTCAGGCGTCGTTGCGCAAGCTCACAGACGTCGATCTACAATCGCTGTATACGAGCACTTTGATCAGTGAAACGTCTAGTGCATCGTTACGCACGCGCATTTCGATCACGGAAAAGTTGTGCGTCGCTGAGCATGCGCATTTCGAGAAAACCGAGTGTAACAGCTTGGTCCATTCACAGCTGATCACATAAGGACAAACACGAGATTTCCATTTGACATTTCCAAATTGCGGGTATACACCTATGGGACATAATTTCTGAAGTGTGCCCCCTCGAAAAGTAAAGTTGTCCGATCGGGCATCATCATTTTGATAATTATTTATTTAAGCGGAGGGGGTATAATTTTTGAATTTTTTAGGCAAAGCCTTACTTTCAAACATTCGTAACGTTTTTCCTATTGCCTTAAACAAAATTTCAGTATAAATGTTTTTGATAGATTTTTTCACAAACCTTCCCGTGGTCATAACGATTTTAATAGAAGTGACAATTTGACCCTAATTTTTGAAAAGAAAAAATAAATTTGACTTTTTTTTCAAATTTCGACACTTTTTTTCCTCAAAGTAGTTTTAAAAAAAAGCTGAGATTTTTTCCTATAAGGCCCCCAATTTTCAGAGTAGCAAATTAATTCTTCTTTGAGTAATAGAACGATACGTAAACAAGATGCCATGATAGAGCGGGTGGCGCGCGATCTCCCCTAGTGCGCTCACGCCGAGGATCTTTGTGCAACCCTTTAGTGCCACTTTTTTAACCCTTGGTATACACACTATAATTTTATAACGAGTTATACACAGTGGGTTAGACTTACCCGGTCAAACTTCAACAGCTCATATCTTCGTTCCTAATAGAACAATTTTGACTTTTTTTTGTTGATTTTATAGTGATTGAAGTAAACAGACATTTTTTAATTTTTTTTGAAAAAATCACGTTTTTTCTAAAAGGCTGTCGTTTACATAAAAATCAAGATAAATGAGTTCAAATATCGATAAATGGAAAGCTAAAGACTTGAACTCTAAAACTGTGTTTTCGATTTTTTCACATGTTCTGAAAAACATATTTATTTTGTGATTCGAAAGTGGGCAAGTTTCCGGTTTCGCGCGGATGAGTCATGCTACCAGAATACCCCATTTCTCGGCAAAAATTAATGGTTTGAACTACATACATACCGTAACGTTCATAATGATCTCCTGAAATAACACATGTATTGTTATAAAATTAAGAAAGTTATACATATAAAAAACGCAAAAGAATTAAAATAGGAGTGAAAAACTAGAAAACAATTTTTTTACAAAAATAGCGTAAATTACGCTTCGATATATTCCGACGGCTGAGCACATTGCTCACAAATTTTTGCAGTGTGCTCCTTACACATAGTTTGGTCGCATTTCAAGCATTTATAAAAAGTCTTGCGATCCAACGAAGGAATGCAAAACCCGCATCGCTTTTGTTTTCCCATTTTATTAATAACCGGAATATCGCGCACATCTTCATCTTCGGGTCTGTCTTTATATTCGAGAAATTGTTCAATTTGCAAACTCAATTGCGAACGAAGTGTTGGTAACGTCAATCTCCTGGTCAAAAGTGACCTAATAAGCGCAAGAGGTAAATCCATTATAAAGGCAGTTTGTTTTATTTTCTCATTACTTTCAATCAATAAGAACAAAACGAAACTATTCACATTTGCCTGATCAAGCATGCCGTAAAACATGCGCATTGGCCATCGCGAGGTCATTCTAGCCGTCGTATATTCATGACATTTATGATCGAAGCTATCCACGCCGCCTTTCGTTTAGTTATAAAACACAACAATTTCAGGCTTTCCTGTTTCGGGATCGATGTTAACGTTGTAGTGTAAAGGCGATAACAACAAAACAATTTTTTTCTCTCTTAGGATTATAAGAAAGTAGCGTTTTTTTATCGTCCGAAAAAGCAAATTGTGCGGTAATCTTATTTTTTGGTACACACTTGAAACTTTGGGGGACTTTGCGCTTGTCTTTTTTTCACTGTTCCTATTAGCGTCAGGCCGTAAACCTTTTTTAATTTGTCGCAAATTGGTATTGATGTGAACCAATTATCACACGTCACATTACGTTCTGTGTGATAAATTGGTTCACATAATTTCCTTACATAATAAGATGGGACGGATTCTTCTGCTAATTTATTTACTGTCCCGACGTAAGGTATTGCATTGATCATGTAATGGGTTTTAGCATCATTCATGGATTGTATTTCAAGACCGTATTTGTCAGGTTTCATGGGCAAATACATCCTGAAAGAACACCGCCCTCGAAAAGAAAGCAGCTGTTCATCGATTGTAACATTATTTCCCGGTTCATAGTTTTTGATTTATTGACTTTATAAAGTCCTGCATAATATAACAGACCAATGAAAGCCTTCAATTCAAGGAGATCAACATTTCTTTGATAAGATTGAATTTGTACATTTTCCCCCCGCAATGCTTCAGTTTTCAAATGAATATGTTCATTGGTGTGTGTCACAATTATGTCTAGAATCTTGTCAGTGAATAATACGCTCCATGATTCGAGCGGTTTCTTTGCATTAAGAGCCTCACCTTTCGGGGAACAAGTGTAATTATCAGCTGACTGCGACCTTCTACCTCTTTGTTCAGGAATATTCGTTGCCCATCTGTAGCCACTTTTTGAGCGCAGGTATGAGCGACGGCCTTTCTTGGGTGCAGGCTCAGCAGAGGATCCCGCAGTATCCGACTGGTCCAAATATTCTTGGCTTTCTCCTTCTTCCTCTTCTTCGGCACCCGTGTCGGAATTATTTGTGCTGCGTTCATGTATTTCATCGTCTGTGTCGCTCTGCGTATCATCGGTGCCATGTTCCGAGGTTGTGGCGTACAGAGCTTGTAACTCCTCGGCACCGCGAATTTTCGCACGCGTTAACATTTTGATGAACTGCAAAAAAAAATCATTTTTATTAATATTTTGAATTTAAGAATATCATAGCGTGGTAAGACGCACGTGAGTGTAAATAAGTCAGCAGATGCAAAACGTACGCTGCGAGACATGATCGTCATGTACGCATACACACACACACACAAACAATACACTCAAGCACACGAATTAGACTTTTTACTTTCCACATAAGGTATGAACATTACAAATATAAAAATAAAATAACATTTACTTACATTTAGATTTTTCTGTTTTCCTGGATTTTGTAACACCATATACACACTGGGTGAAAAATACCCGGAGAGAAAGTTTCGAAGTGCGTCCTATGGCAGGTTTCGAGACACTGAAGCTGGTAAGGCAGCTATGCTAGGTACAGTAAGTTAAGTAATATTATATGCTACTAGAAAAGCTGCTTTTTTCAAAAAGTGAGGCATAAAGCAACTAATCTTAAACTTCGTGGTGTTGCCCACGACTTGCGTTTCAAATTCCCTGCACTACCAGAAGGAGCTCAAATTTGCAGTTCATGTAGATACCATCTCATCAACTCAGAGGGAATATCATCCTTGAACTTTGGTGATATTGCAAAGCCTTCTGGTAGAGATAAGGTAGATACTGAGGATCATGAAATGATTTCTGACGATGATGAAGATCAGCTATATGACAGTGAAAAAGGTTTAGACGTCTTAAGACACCAAACTGCAGTGTGAAAACAAATATCATAAAGCTGGTGTTGAAGTACTTGGCCAAATCATCGAAAAATGCAATGCCTCTAAAGATCTTCAAGAACAATTTCAACTTTTCTCGCTTGCACCAAAATCTTGGGACCAAGAAAACTGATGCAGGTGTTCAATTCACCAGAGCGAAAATCATAAATGTCAAAAAATTAGTTTCGTATCATGGAATTCTTACGCTTCCGAATCCAAAAGAGGAAGAGCATTGACTCCTGAAACTAAAACTCTAGTTAAAAACTTTTCTGAACGCGATGAAATAAGTCGAATGATGCCAGGGATGAAACACTTTGTGTCGATCAAGAATGATGATGGAACTCGTTCACATGTTGAGAATAGGTTACTACTGTGTAATATCAACGAGTTATATCCTCAATTTACATCAGAAAGGCCTGAAGATCAGTATTTCGAAATTCACAAAACTCAGACCTCGTCATTGTGTTCTAGCAGGAAGCAGTGGCACTCTGCGTTTGCGTGCATCATGAGAATATCAAGTTCATGTTCAATGAAATAAATATTCAACATTTAACCGAGGATACTGACATAGTGCTCACAAATTAGTACGACTGTCTCGATGCTATTGTATGTCCTAACTCTTCAAGTACCTGTCATTTAGGAGTGTGTTAAAACTGTCCAGGTACTGCAAACTTTAAAGATAACATCACAAAAGCTTTTGATGAACATTGTATTAATGAAGTGAGATTTGAAATTTAGTTACAGGCCGACAGATGTAATGGATACTGATCAATTCCTAGCTGATTTATGTGAAAGGCTGTTAAAATTAAAAACTCATCACTTTATTTCAAAGGAGCAATCTTTTTTCAAAAACCTGAAGGAAAATTCATTGCCTGGGGAGTTTTTGATTTGCTTCGATTTCGCTGAGAATTACGCGTTTATAATTCAGAATGCAGATCAATCATTCCACTGGAATAACGACCAAGCTACAATATTCACTGTGGTGATTTATTATAAAAATATGGAGGGCACAAGCATGTAAGTATCGCAATTAATCTGAAAACTTGGCTCATGACACGGTGGCCATGGAAAATCCACTATTTCACTGATGGTGCAGGGCATCATTTTGAAAATTAAAGTAGCTTTGCTAAACTCCAAGCCCATGAAGAAGATTTTGGTATCCAAGTTGAATGGCACTTCCATGGTACATCTCATGGTAAGGGTGCATATGATGGTATAGGAGCGAATATAAAGAGACAAGCAACACGTTTGAGCTTACAATGTTCTCCGGAACATCACATACTCACTCCCCGTATTTTGTTTCAGTGGGCAAACAGTAACTGTAAGGAAACCGAAGTTTTTTTCAGCAGCAAAGAAAATCATGCCTTAGCCACCGAGTTACTGAAAGCCAGATTTGACAAAGCTGTTACGATACCAGGTACATTACAGTACCACACTTTCATTCCCACTCAAAGTGGAAAACTTCAACTCAATATTTTTTCATCCTCTGAGAAATACATCTTCTCGAATGGCAAAAAACAGAAACCGCAAAAGAGGTCTGCAAAGAAAAAAACTGTTGGAACTATAGCCAAAAAATCGAACAGAAAGACACATAATATTATCATATAATATTACTTAACTTAAAAAACTGGCACTAAAGCGTTGCACAAAGATCCTCGGCGTGAGCGCACTAGGGGAGAGAACGCGCCACCCTCTCTATCATGGCATCTCTTACGTATCGTTCTATTACTCAAAGACGAATTAATTTGCCACTCTGAAAATTAGGGTCCTTATAGGAAAAAATCTCAACTTTCTTTTAAAACTACACAGAGAAACTCTGGCACGAGCGGTTAGTGTTAAAATTAGAAAAAATTTCATAGCACTAGCCACAGTTGTCAACACACTAACCGCTCGTGTGAATGGCAACAGCAGCGCGAGCTTGGTAAGTGTTGCGATTGGCCCGGTCCTTTGTTGGGATTGGCAACAATCTCTCGTGTTAATTTTTAATAGCGCGTAGTGTCAAATAGCTCTAACATTTAGTGACAACCGCGCTGGTCTCTCGGCTCATTCGCAGCAACAACTTTCATTTTTTTCCAACTGCACTATGAGCGGCATCAGCTGATCGAGAAGAACTAACCTGCATGCACGTCGACTTTGTTTATTCGTGCAGTTGAATCCGTTTTATCAATAAACGTATGGTTAAGATCGGTTAGCGAGTGATTGACTGTTTTCGTTTTCTACATTAATCGCTTTTTTCAATTTATTCGATTTAAATCGATAGAATCATTTGAAGGGTCGTATTTCTCGTCAATATCTGTTGTTAAGCCCATCCGGGAAAATCCGGGAATTGTCCTTGATTTTATTTGTGATTAGGGAATCGCATTTCATTTCCGTATAATTTATAACTTTTTATAGTCCCTCTGAGCTACTTGCTCTACTTTTTACTTACTTCAAATTTAAATTCTTAAAAATTATTAGAAAATTAAAAAATATATTTTTACAATATAATTTAATATTGCAATCGAGCTAATTACACATGTCCCAACCCACTACGCATTTGTATCTTATATTTATAAGCAGGAAAAATACGGGAATTGTCAGGGAATTTCTTGGGCAAGATTTAGTAGACACCCTGCTCTACTATTCCAGTTAAATATTCCATAATTTTAGTTGAAAATTATCCCTTTGGTTGAACATTTTTTTACCTGAAAATTTAATTATTCATTATTTGGGTGACAATAAATCTTTTTTAGATGAAAATTCGTCTTTTTTGGTAGAAATTAATCTTCCTAGTTGAAAATTTGAAAGTTCTGTTCAAAAACATTTTCTTCAAATTGTGCCTATTTCATTAATTAAATTCTGATGAAAATTCTACTTTGGAAGTTCTGCTTTCTTTATCATTTCTTGAACTGTTGTATCACCATGTATGAATCATCTAAAAAGATTACCCAAATTATCAAGCCGGCAAAGTACATTTGATCATGATACGCTGTCCCTTATTACTTTCAGCATTTGGTAATGCGGCGAATGAGTCGAGCGATAAGCGCTGTTGTCACTAAACCTCAGAGTTATTTGACAACACGCACTATTGAAAATTAACACAAGAGATTATTGCCAATCTGAAGAACGGTCCAGGCCAATCGCAACACTTACTAAGCTCGCGCTGCTGTTGCCATTAACACGAGCGGCTCGTGTGCATTATCGAGCGGTTAGTCGCTCCGTGTATTTTGAAGAAGAAAAAAAGTGTCGAAATTTGAAAGTCAAATTTCTGATTGATTTTCAAAAATTAGGGTCAAATTTTGACTTTTTTAAAAAATCGTTCTAACCAACATAAAGTTTGTGAAAAAATCTATCAAAAACATTTTCACTGAAATTTTGTTTAAGGCAATAGGAAAAAAGTTACAAATGTTTGAAATTAAGGCTTTGTCTAAAAAATCCAAAAATTGTACCTCCTCCACTTTGATAAATAATTATCAAAATTAATTAATATTGGTGTGAGGAGTACTATCTAATAGGACTACATTTAAGCCAATTTTCAGTCTGATCGGACAACTTTCATTTTTGAGATGGGTACACTTCAAAAATCATGCCCCATATTAAAAGTATCCAACCGATATTACTATGAGTGAAGTCGTTTCTAATATTTTATTTACCTAATTTGAATGAAATAACAATTAAAATAATTTGTTAAATATGAAAATCTTTCTGCTTTCCCTACGCTGTAAAAAAGCTGCCGGAATTTCAATAGTGAAATGACATTAGACTGTGAAATCACTACGTCTCAAGTGGTTAAACCAGATTGTTGTCGGTAATATGATTTTTCGATACAAGTTCGCACGGATGACAATGCCCGCACGAGTGGAAAGGCGCAGCACGATCCTGAAGGTAAGTGTTGCGCCTTCACACGATTAAGACATTGACATCATTGTGCACGAGTGTCGCAGTCCATTTTTCATTACACCTACATAGGAAGCCTCTTTTGCATGGCATTTACAGGCTTCGAGAGGAGGCCTTGGCGAACATTGCGAGAAAATCTCCATTCAGGGTCTGTAGATGGTGCGCAAAAGAAGATTTTCCATGGAGTTCTTGTAAAAAAGCGCATTTTCGAATGATATTGATTTACGGTCGGATGTAATAATGCATGCTTATACTTTGTGAAGTTACGAACTGTTGTAAAATTACGTCGTCCAACGATTGGAAATTTTTCGATATGGGGCTTTTAAAAATGTCCATCGTAGGACGACATAATTTTACAACAGTCCATAACTTTACAACGTGTAACCATGCATTATTGAGTTTGACTTGAAATTCACATAGTTCGAAAATGTGATTTTACTTAACTCAATCTGCTTTACCACGTGAGACATGGTGATTTTGCAGTTGATTGTAATTTTACTTTTAACTTTCGAGCAGCTTTTTTACAGTGTACCATGGTGTCTAGCGAAATGTCGTTGTCAAATTCCCGACAAATCCCAGAATCTCCTGAAACAGAATTAACGTTTTTTCTGGGTTTCTCTTGAAATATATATATGTCTTAATTTCACACGTCATTATTAGTTACAAAAGTAATAAAAGATACTAGAAAAGTTTACAAAATTATATTATTTTATCAGGAACGATATAATTTTACTGAGAGAACCAGTGTAGGATAAGTTTTAAACAAAATACCTTGAAATGAAAAGGCTAAACATAATATGTTTCAGAAAAATGGGAAATTTATTACTTCTAAACCAAAATTTAAAACAAGGCAAAACGAAGGTTTAAAAATTATTACGAATTTATTTGTGCTAAGTTTAGATCTTGGCACAATCTAAGGAAAAATCAGTACAGTTTTTTCAAAACATCGATTATATTCTATGAAACTTAACGTTTAAAATAAGGCAAAGAAAATTTGTTTACTTAGACTTTTTCGTAATGTTTTTGAAAGGATGATAAAAAATTCTGCAATCTAGTACCATTGGACACAGAAATGTTACATCTTTCATCCTAATTTAAGTAATACGGCTTCTGCTGTTTACGTTTCAATTCATTTTCACTTCAAACATTGCGTTGCAATACAATTCTGTTTAATCACATGACTGTTTTTGCGAAAAAGTGAAAACATTTTAATCCCCTTAAAAGGGATAGAAACTGAAGTGAAAATGATCCGGTGTAATGCCATAAAGTTACCCTGAAAGATGAAGTAAATTTTATTTCATTCAGTGAGTGATAAGAAGCAAACCAATTCCACTGAATCTCGTCGAAAGTTGAAGTTATAGTATCTATTTTACGGGGCTTTTTTTCTTCTCGAATAAAAGAATAAATCGCCATAATAGACTACATAGCATGTCAAAAAATGTTGAGACGGAAACTCGTTATAATTGAAAAAAATGAAGTCTATATGAAGAAGATTCTGATTGTGTATGTATCTATTAGTATTCTCTTTGTTTTATGTTCAAATATTGTTTGAGACTAAAGTATTCCATTTTTAACTCAGGCAATTAAAACTTTTATTAGTTAAATTTTCCAATTTTGTAGTTTAACGGCGTTCGATTTAAAATTGTTTATGATGTTGAAATCTTCCATTTTATTAGTGTAAATTATTAAGTGTTCGAATTGTACACTTTTTAAGCTTCAATTTTAAAAGTTTTAAGTTCAAAAGAGTTTCACTGTGAATGCTTCAATTTGCAGTTCAGCTTTGATTTTATTACTTCAAATGAAAAAATTTTTAGCTTCAGGAGTTCGATTTTTTCAATGTCAATAACCGTGAAAACTATGCTGCGATCCGAGAATAAACCGGGAATGACAGGGAATTTTTTTCTTCCACTGCACTGGACCCTTGTAAAAACTCAGGACTATTGTTAGCGACGGAAGCACCTATCTACCGGGGTCCCGAACCGGACCCTTGGAGGGTCACTATTATTGTAAACAAATTCCGGAAAGACTTTGTGACCGGGACGATGTAATAAAGGGAAAACGTTTTATTTCCCAAATTGTGACCATACAAAGTCTGAAATGTCGTGGCAAATCGGACATCATTTTGGAACCAACTATAATTCGGTATTCGAAGCGGACAGTAGTGTTGTCTGTCGATTGTCGACTCGTGGGGACAAAATAATGATTGAAGGAGGTAGGGATCTTGTGATACCAATGATTCCAAAAAAATTAGGAAGAAATGGGGGTCGAGTTATTTCTCCACCTCGCCCCTCGTTCGATTTTGACAATAAAAACGTCCCGGTGGGTAACAACCATAATACGATCGGAAATATACTAGAAAAAAAAACTTTTTTCCCCCAAATGTCGAGTTTATAAACAACAAACTTGTAGACAAAAAAAATAGCAGAAAAAACAGCACAAGAAATTTCTCTGAGTATGAATTTTATGCTCGCATTAGTTGACAAATTGATTGCCTGTGCCATGTTTTCGTTAGTAAATTTCAAAGATGATCGTGGTTCTGATTGGCCGGCAATAAATCGACAACGTTAAACTCGTCACATGCTCTTACGATTGAATGTATATTTAAATGCGTAGAGATGTGGCCCGAGAGCTCAAGCTGTTGCAGTCAGCCACGTTGCATTGGGCTAACTCCCCAATGCAACGAATTATGCGGTTATGTCACCAGTATCGCACAGTGCCACCCACAATAGGCCTCTCTCGGATGGAGACCATGGTTCAGCTGGGGTGACAATAAGACCGAACCGAGGCGACGACCACGCAATGGCCCTAGACAACCGCGAGAACATCGTTTTAAATGGTCGGACCAACGCAGGAAGGACATCCTTACCTGTCGGCAAAGAAGGTCTCCGGCGCGAAGAGGATTCATGCAGAGTTCATATGAACATTGGGTCAATATGCACCCAGAATATGCTCATAAAACGCCTCAGTATTTAAGAGATCAGGTATCCATATGCGCAAAAACGAATATGAAGCTTTTTATCAGCAAGAAGAAGAGCAACATCCTCCAGCGAACATACCACCCGTTCCAGCAAGAACATCATTGCACATAGCCTATAATGCGAACATGAGAACTAGGAGATCAAAAATGCACCAAAAGGTCTTTCTCAGGATGGACAAATCAGCTTAGCGACAATAAAAGTAATGATACCTCAGTACGCCCAAGTAATACACGCGAGCATATTGTACAGCTTCAGTTTAAAATTAAAACGGCGAGACGGCATGAATCAAATGTTCAGAGCGTGATTGGCACGTAACATCAAATGAAAAATTCACTCCAAAAGTTAGGCCGCTTGATCGAAACTTATGGAAAGCAAATCACATGCTGAAGAAGTGTAAACTGGTGGCCATCAAGCAGCACTGGACGCAAAAATTAACAGCTCTTTCAACAGCCAACGAGCGCCTTGAACAGCGAGAAAAGTGGATTCAGGGAAATTCCACCTTTTCTACTCATGCTTCCCGTCTGTTCAATAAAACGTCATGTTCCATTGAAAATCCGCCTAGTCGAGAAGAGATTCAAGTCTTCTGGGAGCAAGCATATTGAGATACTTATCAGCTAAATTAAGACACTTCAGATATATCGATCTATCTTGATTATAGCTAAAGACAAAGGTGGCAAAGTCCAGAGGAAGAGTGTCCACTAATTACTGCTGAAGATGTGAAGAAAGTTATCGCTAGAACTAAGATATTTTTAGCGACAGGGCCAGATAAGATCAACAACTGTTGGCGGAAGAAGTTCACTTATACGTAACAACTTCTAGCTCGTATATTTACTAGTTTCTTAAACAGAAAACAACCCATCGCGAAGTGTTTAGTGGAAGGACACACGGTACTGAGACAGGAGATTTGTCAATTCCAAAGAACTACAGGCCCATAGCTTGTTTGAACACCAGCTACAAGCTATTTACTGGCATCCTCAAAGAGAGGGCATTAACATATATCGAGCCGGTATGAAGTGCAATAGTTGAATAAGGTGGATGCAAGAGAGGGCTTGCAGGTTGCAGGGAGATCCTGTTAATAGACAGGTGTATTACCCAGGATTCTATCAGGTATCGACGCAATCTGTCCATGGCTTGGATTGACTACCGTAAGGCATTCGATAACACGAACCACGAGCTACTTATTAAGCTCCCTGAGTGCCTGGAGGTGCATCAAAAAATACTGAGATGCATAAAAGAGCTTATGCTCTTGTGGCGAACAAGATTTGTCATAACATCTGATAAAAGACCAGTGACTACCAGCTATATCACATATAAGAGGGGGGTCTTCCAAGGAGACTCTCTAAGTCCGATACTTTTCTGCATCTCCCTCTTGTCTCTATCTATTGTGCTCAGAGGCAAAAGCTCTAGATACCCATGTGGCCCGCCCAACAGAAGAGAATATAAGGTCAACCACCTTTCATACAATGACGACCTTAAAATCTTTGCCTCTTCAAAAGAAGATCTTGGCATCCTTGTGGAGGCAATCTAACTCAACTCATAGGTGGAAATTCCATTCAACATCTTGGTAATGGAGAAACATATGCATCTTTTGGAATACCGCAAGCGGAAACCCAAAATATGCGTGTGTAAAAACGGCCCTTGAAAAAAGGTATCGCTAAATTCTCAGAAACATTTGGGCTTCCGAATTATCTGGGGACCATAAGATCCAGGCGACCAATATTCTGGCCGTTCCTATGATGCTCTACGTGTTTGGTTCAGTAAAATGGTACGTCGATGAGTTGAAGCAACTTGACCGAAGCACACGCAAGATGACAATCCATCGAAGTCATCATCCTAGATCTTCCGTTCTTGAAATATACCACCCTCGAGATAAAGGGTGTAGAGGTTTGCTGAGTTTGGAGAGTCTTTCTTCGAAGAACGGTTCTGGCTACAGCCTGCTCAGTTCTAAATACCACAGATTCTCTTATGCGACTCGTACATCAACATGAACTCGTCAATGCTGCAGCGTTTCTATGCCGTTCCACTAACAGGGCCGCGGAGAAGCTTGGTCTCCCATTTGATTCCAGCGACACTACACATTCCCTAGCATAACTAACTCATTTGGTGCTCAAAAGTCGTATACAGGAAGCAGAACATTCGCTTCTATTACGAGAACATGCTAACAAGCCCCTTCATGGTAAATTCTACGACATTATATGTACAGAAGAGCTATCGATGGGTCTGTCCAACATGTTTCTCACGTCTGCTGGATTGCGATCGGAGACTAAGCGATTTCGTTTTTCCTATCAAGCAGCAATTTTAGACACCTTAGTTTGCCGCGAGTGCATAATGAATGTACCTGTAGGCGATACCAACTGCCGAGCATGCAAGCAGGAGCCAGGAACACTTGGACATGTTTGCAGTGGATGCTCCAGTATGAAAATATACTTTTTAAACCAACATAAACTTTTAAAAACCAAATTGTGCAACAATATTACATAAGAAGGCTTAAAAAGAATTGTGTTCCACAAAAAACTGTTTAAATCAAAAAAAAATTCTCAAGAACATCAATTTAGGCAAAATAAATGCAAAAAAAGAGTTAAAATAAGAGAAATATGTTTTCACATAACACTGTAAAACGGCTCATTCGAGACAGATATATGGCAATTGAAAAAAGAGGGAGAAAAAAGAAAAAGATATCCAAACCACCTATCTCTTATTTCGTTATTATTTATCCGTCTTTTATATACTACCAGTAGTCCAGTCATCTGGTAGTTTGGTTCCCGAAAAATTCCCACATGCAATGTTTTTAATGAGAAAGTTTCGTTAAGGGATCCCTTTCAACGTATCAAAAATGCTAGAACAGCTCAATTGCCAAACCGGGTTTTTTTTTAAACAGTTCCAAAAGTTACTTTTGCGTGGACGAATAATTTCCATTGCATTTTAGAGCAAAATTTCTAACAGAAAAAAGAGAGAGAACAAAATTATGAGAGAATTTTGTTAACAAAATAATCCGCTATCTTTCATAGGTTTTGAGTTAGGATATATTGAAAAAACCCCACTTTTTTGGATTTTCAGCGAAAAATCATTATGTTTCAAAAAACACTGTGTACTTTTGCACCTAATTACTACATGGAAAAGTGCTTCACAGGTGAGTGAAAGTAGACTCAATTTGTTGTGATTTCAAAAAAATAACAATGTCCTACCTATAATAGGTCACATGTTATGACCCCTCAAACTTGGCCATTTTTGCCTGTTTTTACGGGCAAAAAAGTGGAGTTAATTTTTGTTTTAAATAAATCGAGTCACGTTTAGTTTGCATTGATGATGCCAAAAGATGAAATAGAGTGTATAAAATTCTGCGTACATCTAAAAAAAAAGAGAGTCTTTTAGACCTATTATTTTGGGAATTGCAAGGTTTCAAAAATTTCATTTTTTTTTTTTGCATTTTTGACTAAAAACGAAAAAATTGTGTTTTTTCGAAATACCTCATTTCCTGTCGATCCTACGACAAGGTTTATATAAAAAAATGAAAGTGGAGTCAATTTAGCGTTATTTAAAAAAAAAGAAACTGTCCTAGCCCTAATAGGTCACAAGATATGACC
>CAKNWT010226749.1:0-12339 GCA_932066315.1 Andricus coriarius
TTCCTGTCCCAAGCCCCCGTTCCGACCTGTCCCAATTTCGACATTCCCTTCGTACTACAAACAGACGCGAGTAATACCGGATTAGGAGCCACTCTTGCGCAGAGTGTGGACAGTGTAGAGCATGTCATATCGTATGCCAGTCGAGTCTTAACCGATGCGGAGGTTAAATTCACAACCAACGAAAAGGAATGTCTTGCCATCGGATAGGCCGTCTAAAAGTTTAGATCCTACTTAAAGGAATATAAATTTACGGTGATAACGGACCATAGCAGCCTTCGGTGGCTGCACAATTTATAGAACCCTACAGGAAGACTAGCAAGATGGTTGCTATCTTTGTCCGAATATGACTTTGACATTCTCCACAGGAAGGGCTCCACCCACCACGTTCCGGATGCTCTCTTCCGAATGTTTGAATCTCTTTTGACCGAGGAAATCAATTTAATTAAAGGCCCATCCCGACCTGGTATACCAGACGATTCCAAGCCGTATCTGATTTTTCAGATAGATTCCTTACCTGGAAAATTGAAGACGATAGGTTGTACCACTAACGACCTAACGCTTTAGTGACTGATTTTGTTGACGACCTTGACGATTGGAAGTTAGTCCCTACCGATACAGAAAGAGAATCCGTTTTAATGGAAGCCCATGATGACCCACAAGCCGGCCGTCTAGGGACCCAGAAGACCTATGCGTTAGTCTCGCGAAGATATTATTGGTCCGGCTATTACAGAGATGTGAATAGGTACATAAATAGTTGTACAACCTGCCAAATGTGTAAAGTCGAGCAGAGGCCGCCCGCAGGATTAATGGGGCATCGCGTGGTAGAAGAACCATGGGTCGCTGTAGCGGTAGACATTATGGGTCCCCTTCCCAGAAGTAAGTCCGGATTTCAGTACATCCTAGTGATTCAAGACCTATTCACGAAGTGGGTGGAAGTAGTACCCTTAAGCGCGGCAACGGGTAAGAAGATTGAGTACGCATTTCGTGAAAATGTCATCAATCGCTGGGGAACACCCCAAGTACTAGTTACCGATATTGGAACGGAATTCGTTAATAATACCCTTCTTCAATTAACTCAGGAGTTTAATATTTTTCACACTACCACCCCTCCCTACCATCACCAAGCGAACCCCGTAGAAAGAGGCCCCGGGGTTCTATATTATCACGGGCCCTCCTCTGCCCTCTTTACTACGCAGCTTTATAACAGAGTTTTAATCAACGAAACCTAGTTACCGATTAGGACATAGGCAGAAAATATTCACCAATTATAAAAGATACCACCACTAGATGTATCATACAATGAACTTACTTTACTTTAAAAGATGCAATGCACAAGTTTAGAAACAAACAGCTAAGATTTGTTCTTTGAAGAGTATTAAGTATTTATAAAGTTTGCAGTGTTTCTTTGTCGAAATTTGCAACAGAAACGGATTTTAAAATTTTAGCTTCATCCACTAGCTCAGGCTGCAGGCATTGTATCAAAATTCACAGTTTCATCCTGGATCATATGGTATAGGATAGCGTAGTATTCTTCACTTTTGAATTTTACATCAAAGGGTACATTTTCATCTTCAAATACTTTCTCGTGGACCTCGTCTTTCATTTTCTTTTGCTAGTGTGAACTATTGTCAATTTTAATACATAATATTACCGCGCACTGCCCCTTCGTCGCTACACTGCTGGCGTTTTACGCTTGGGGCTCGGGCTCCACTCTCAGCATGAAACCGCCGCGGCCATAATTCTCGAAAGTAGTAAATCCAGTATCATTCAATTTAAATTCCAGGTTACTGTCAACGTTATCGCTGTCAGCGTGATGACTGTCTTCATAAGATGAAGAAGGTGTAGTGAAATTATTACTTTTATTACCTTTATCAACTGTTTCTGAAAGAGTAAGAATGAAAGAGTGGACACTGAACAGTGTCTTCATGAGGTACCGAAGGACTTGATGTTCAAGAAAGCTGCGATAAAGCTTCAGCTTCAGAACCAGAAAACTGAAAAAATTTGTTCAAATGAAGTTGCCTTTTTGATGCCTTCTTTTCGTGATATTTTTTCTTTCTCCTCTGTTCCCCGATTTATACTTTTAGCTTATTTTTAGCAAAACACTGCGTATTTTACGCACAAACCATAAAAAAAAACGTTTCTATCCACTACATAACTTTGAAACCGACTTCTCATGACGAATGCATACCGAAAACTAAATGCTGAATCGCTCATCTCGTACGATATAACTGGCCAAAGAATTCATAGCATGTCTGCTATAGCTTACTTTTATGTTTACAAGATGATACTTACACTAGGGTGGGTCGAAAATAACCAATTTCAGAAATCTCAAATAATACCATGCCCAAAAGTAGTGCTTTGGGACCCCCATGAATTGTGCTGAATGTGGAATCGATCGGTTTAAATATAGGTAACGCGCGTGAGCAAAATAGGTTTAAAAATATTAGTGTATGAAGAGTTTTAAAGTTTTTTTTATTTCAATTTTTTTTCATTTTTGGGGTTTTTTGCCAGATTTTAAGATACTATTCTGCAACAGATAATCATGTTCTAACATACCCTTATTTTTAACTTTTATTTTTTGCGCCTATAAAGCATAAAAAAAATTGTTTTGACATTTGAGGACTTTCTTGGGATCAAAATGAACCCACGAAAAATTCAAGATATATAGGGGATCAAAACTGGAAACACTAGAAATTTTTCAAATATTGAAATCTGTATTAAATGGAATTACTTTCTTTTTTTCATCACTAGACTCTTTCTGAGGTACATTCTATATGAAACTTTTTTTCAGAGCTAATGAATAAGTACCAAGTAAATGAAGACCTCCAATCTGAATAATAATCATTTATTTTATTTTATTGTTAGTGAAACAACATATAAACAGCCCGTGAGCCTAGTTTAACATTAAAATTCTGGATATGAAAAAAAGTCGCTATAAGTAAGGACCTACTTGTCTTCTTTCTGATGAAATAATCTCAGATACAATCTTTCTTTGATTTGAAAGAAGGCGTGGATCGTTGTGCATGTATCTTAGTCCTAATATAACCATCTCTTGCATTGCTTCCTATGACCTTCGAGGATGCTTCGCTTACAACTTTAACCATTCTTTCTACGGCTTGAGTATGACAAGGAAGTTTCCATATGTTCTCTTCTGATCTCAAGCCATTTTGAACGATATCGTTGACACTTTCTTCAGAAAGATGAGCAGTTAGAGGAGGTCCACTCCTCAGATGACATTTTGTCCAGTAAATGATTTCCGTGTAGTCCTCTGCATTAAATAGTAGACTTGGGACTTTGAAGATTCTACCTTGTTTGTTAGAAGCTTTTTTTCTTGCTTCTAGGATTCCACAAATTGCTACTTCTCTTATATTTTTTCGTTCGTCGCCCAACATCGCAAGTAAAACGTTCTCAGCATGGCAGAAGTACGCATTCCTTTGTAACACTGGATCGATGACTGCTTTCAAGGACTTATTTAAACACCGAGAAAGCTTTACTTCTTTCCACACATGTTTTGCACCTTGAGTACAAGAAGAATTGGCTTTGATGGTGAACCACATCGGTGCGTAAACTTTCATCACCTACTGTGCCAGAGTTAACAAGGTTTTTGAAGGGATCCTTGTGGAAACGTATAGTCGCAAAATTCAAGCACCAAAGGTCAACCATCTTGAATGCCACAGGTTTCCTGGTTTTCTATTGGCTAAGTCTTCTGGACACTCACCAGCTACAATAGCTTCGCACATCAGTAACAAATATTGCTGATCCTTGCTCAAAGTCATGGTGTCAATCTCTGGTAATTCAGTTTGGATTGCCTGGAAGAAAACGACAGGAAGCTGCTCACAATTAGATAACTGTTTGCCAATTTGACCGGAGAAACTATTTGGGCCACTAGTTACGCCATCCAGATGTTGGAATAGCTGCCGCAAAGGTAATTCATTCATGTGAAGTAGACACACAAGCCACTGAACAGACCGTTCCAGATGCTTTTCTATTAAAGCATTGATGCCACCATTATGTCCTGTATTTACGGCCGTACTATCGCAGCCGACGGCAGTCAAATCGGTTGTAATAATCCCAAATCGATCAAAGTAATCGAACATTGCTAGAAGAAGTAAAAGAATACTTAAAAAGAACACTTCGAAACTGAACGAATAAAACATACCTTCTGTAATACTTTGCGCAGTACTTGAAGCAGGATTTATGTTTCCAATGTAATGTGCATTAGGCTCTTCAAACAAAACTACATGCTCTTCTGTTACGGAAGTTCTGTAAAATTTGCCGTTTTGTTTTCCTTGTGTCAAAGTAACATCTTTTTTCCCATCAAAATATGATGATTTCAAATTGCATCTTTCACGGCGATCAATTTTTCGCAACTCATTTTCTCTTATTTTAAGAGCTCTTTGAATTTTACATTTATCAATAGCTTTTGAACTATTTTCCTTGGAAATCATCTTCAAGTCTTTCATAACGGCACAGGAAATTTCGGACGCATCACGAATTGATACCCCGGTTTTTCGGCAGACGTCCGCGACTGTCGTCAACTTGACTCTTATTTGATTTGTAGGCTTGAATTGACAATCAATATATGACGATGGAGTGAAATCTTCATCAGAATCCGATTCTTGCTCTTCTTCTTCTGCCTCTTCTACCTCTTCTTCTTTCTTAAATTTATCATCTACTTCCATGACAGATATGGCAGAAGTTGTTGAAGTTCCACTTAAAACAACAAGTGAAGGCTTTTATATATATCCTTCGGATTAATAAGCG
The DNA here is from genome assembly GCA_932066315.1 of Andricus coriarius. Taxonomy (NCBI): domain Eukaryota; kingdom Metazoa; phylum Arthropoda; class Insecta; order Hymenoptera; family Cynipidae; genus Andricus; species Andricus coriarius. The sequence continues at coordinate 4,765 of CAKNWT010226749.1, forward strand.
GATTCATAGATGGTCTTAAATTAACTTCCAGAATTGACATTTCTCTCTTAGTTCTCTGATTCAGAAGTAATGCTCTTTCTCCTTCAGGGAGCTTAAACGGTACTTTGCAGGTACAAGAATCAAATTTTGGACATCTGCAGTAACAAATATCAAAAAGGCGTGTGGCGGCTTGTTTGAAGAGTAACTTCTTTATACTAGACTTCAGTTTTACAGTGGTCTGACATTTTTCATAGTAATCCCTAATCTTCTTTTTGATACCAATATCAGAAACTATTGGCAAGGACGCACAAACCCAAATCTTCTTCACAGCCTCACTAGCAATATCTATAGTCTCTCTTAATTCGACATTTTTCTTATTTTTCTCTTTTTGCAGATTAAATTGCACCGGAAATAAATACTTAATAACATCTTCATATGTGGGAAGAGAATGCGTGCTTATTTCACTAGAAAATACATATATGGGGCACTTAAAACTTCCCCTTGTTCTATTTTCGGTTATATTTATCTTTTTACTCATCTTGACATTTAAGAAAGTCCTTCTGTCAAACTGCAAACATTGCCTATAGTTAAGTAGCATTTATTCTTATACTTTTTTCACGCCTAATAAGGTTCAGCAAAAGAAATTCGATTTTCAAGTTGTTTTAAATCGGGTTCACGGAAATATTTTACTTTCTTAATGTAAAAAATGAATTTAATATATAATGACAAACTTTCTTTTCATACTAAAACCTCAGGATACAGTTTGAAAAAAGACAACAATTTTATTAAATTATCCATAGATTTCAATATTTCAAAATTTTCTAGTGTTTCGAATTTTGATCCCCTATATATCTTGAATTTTTCGTGAGTTCATTTTGAACCCAAGAAAGTCCTCAAATGCCAAAAAAAATTTTTGATGTTTTTATGGGCGCGAAAAATAAAAGTTAAAAATAAGGGTATGTTAAAACATGATTATCTCTTGCAGAATAGTATCTTAAAATCTGGAAAAAATTGAGAAGACTCTAATCAACCCCAAAAATGTAAAAAAAAATTGAAATAAAAAAAAACCTTAAAACTCTGCAGAAAATAATTTTTGTAAACCTATTTTTCTCGCCCTAACTTACACCATAGAAAGTAGTAACGTCAAATATTTTCGAGGAAAACGTGACTGTATTCTGGCGAGATGTAAAAAACCAAAAATTCTTAATCAAATTAATGCAATCAAGGTATATGGAAGGTGTGCTTCAAATTTTTTTACGTCCGGGAAGTAATTAATAAAAATTTCGAATCAAATAATAAAAACAAATTTCCAATTCTTAATGACTCTTCCAGAATTTAGTAATAAGGTTAATATTTATAACGCTACGTTTAATAAGCGAACCACTATCCTCGTCAAGCAATTATCTATAAATGGTTACATATTACCATTAAAAACAACATAAAAATCGAAAAAATCATAATTAGGAATCTAAAGCACAGAATTTTATTGAAACTCATCCTAACCATCAAATTTAGGTAAGATTATACTTACAAATAAAACTAGATATAAATTAAAAAATGTACTCATAATAATTGTTAATATGATACATTCCATTTTAGTTTCCAACACTGACAATCGAATTTTATAAATATTGACTAATTTCATCCAACATGTTATTTCTCTCCGACTCCAAAACTGGTAACCATGAAGGAATAGTAAGGAGTAGTATGTCCGTAAAAAAGAAGTGGTCTTGAAATCCTCCAAAAATTAGGAGAGAGAACGACAATAGTGCAGTCACACGCGCAGCCATGAAATACTGAAATCACGGCTGCGCGCCATACTGCACTAATAAGAGACGCAGATAGTAACTTTCGGATATTTCCAGTTCCACTTTCATCTACCTTCACCCATGGGAGACATAACTCCTTACTACTCCTTCATGCTGGTAACTAACAACTAGGTAAGAAGATCACTTCATACTTTATATTATTCATATACGTTGTTATTTTTAACGATAATATGTAACCATTTATAGATGATTCCCAGTGGGCTACAAGACATTATCATCCTGAGGTCGTCGTAAAGGTTTATTGTTTATTGTTTATTTAAAAACTCTAAACCTTCTTTGCTTTCAAACTTTAGAGGGTTTGAGGATTAACGAGAACCAAAGTAATATAAAATCTATAATTGTATGGACTCATGAAGAGATTAGAAGAAGATGTTTTTAGATTGGGGTACAGGATGAGTCCGATTTATGACAGGCTCTGTAGTGCTAAATAGATCCAGGTGTACCTATGGAAGAGCGATGTCACAGTATATTTACCTGAAATTAGGTGAGTATATAGATATACAATGCATTTGTCATCGAGGTAGGATCTTTAGGCATTTGAGAACTCACTTACGTCTTTCATCGTCAGTGGAGAAGGATGCATAATTTCGATTTTAGTTGTAACTTGGACTAGCTATTAGTATGTGGTGGTGCAGTGATCGAAGTGAAAAAGACTTTTTAAAACTAAAATGTTCAGTAAGTTAAGTGGTGCTCAGAAAAAAAGGCTAAAGGAAAAAGCTAAAAGGAAGCTAAATTCTTGAAAAAAGTGCCAAAATTGAATACTTTCGTCTTAATGCTTACAAACAAATAAAAGTCAAAAAATCTAAGTGCTAGCAGACAATCAAATATAACAGAAGAGTTTGATGTTTCATCAAAAACTAATGAACCGAACGAATCTGTTATGACAGCAGCATCATCATCAACTATATCGATTGCTTCTACACAAAAGGATAAAAATATTGATTCTGGTATGTACAAAAATGTATATTAATGATAAAATATATCGCAAACAGTTTCCCATTGCATTGTAACCTGGGTGGCTACTATTTTTTACATTTTCGATTCCCGGCTTTTCCCGGTTCTGCCGCTAAATATTAGTGATTTCTTCCGGTTTAGAAAAAAATATATTCTCTTTGAGAAACCCAGTTTTATCACATATATGACCAATCGCGGAAGTTGATAAACATTAGCAAGCCTTTTTGCAAGAAATCTATTCACCTTGAGTCATATAATTAGCAAGCTAAGGAAATTTGTGTGTATAATAAAGGAAAATGCAGAGATACGTTTCACTACAGATTAGCAGTAAATGCATGTGCCCAAATCGCGCATTCACTTCTCTGGGTTTGTGTTAAGCACCCTTGAAGATTTAAATATAGACATTAATGACTGTCGAAGTCAGTCCTATGATAATGCGAGAAATATGTCAGGGAAATATGGCGGATCGCAAGCTAAACTTAAAGAACATAATCCTTTAGCTTTTTATATACACTTTTCGGCTGCTGATTGCTGTTTAGGAGCAACAAAGTTTATGTGTATCCAGCATCTTTTGCACGTTTCTAAGTGCTTCTTCAGGTAGATGAAATTTACTTAAAGAAAAATTAACAGAAATTGACGATATACTAGTTCCAAAGTCGTTATCAGATACTCGGTGGTCTGCTAGAGCAGATGCGGTTTTTGCGTTCTTGATGTTAATTTGTTCTTTTGCTGCAGCCATTCTTGAGATAGCGCAAAATCCTCTTGAAATATCTACCGTGAGGGTTGGAGCTGAAGGACTGCATCGAAACTTTTATGAACTCGAAACCAGTGTAATGACTGCGTTTTGGAATGATGTTATGATTCCCTTCGATAAGGTAAATAAAACTTTACGGAGCGTTCATACTGAAGTCTGCGATATTCAAACCCAATACAAAGGTTTGCTTCAATACGTTGAGGGTCTTCGTGTTCGTTTTTATTACTATGAGGAGCAGGGTATAAAACTGACCGGTTGCGATAAATACAAAGGAGAAAATCGTATGCGAAAAATTAGGAAGGTTCAGTCAGATGATTGTAATAACAATAAGACTACTTTTTCTGCTACAGATGTCATGAAGGTGTACACATTCCTTCCTATTATTGATAATCTTTGAGTGGAGTTATCGTTTAGGTGTGAAGTGTGTGTACAATGAAATCGATAATAGGTTTCGATTCATTGAACCGTTAACTTTTTCTTCTAAAGATGAAATTATCTAAAAATCTGCAGAATTGTAGAAGAATTATTTCGATGATTTAGACAAAAGATTTGTTAAAGAATGTGTTCACTTCAAAGGATTTCTCCAGGCTTGAAATATTTGCAAAAAGGAAGCAGCTTCTTTAATGTTTCTGAAAATAATTCGCAAAAAGAATCTCACTGTAACTTATCCTAATGTTGATATTGCTCTTCATATCTACTTAAGCATTATGTCAACGAATGCAAGTGCAGAACGATCGTTTTCGGTGTTAAAGCAAGTAAAAACTTATTTGCGAAACTCATGAAGTTAATGAACGCCTGCCCGCTCTAACATTTTTCTGTGCTAATGCAAATATATTTCAAGCCATCGATTTTGACGCAACCATCAAGCTTGTCGCACAACAGAAAGTCAGAAAGCGAGTTTAATTATTCTAGGTTAAGAACACAAGATGTTTTGTGGGAGCGAAGTTTTTGTATATTAGTTAGTCCTAGAATTCTCTTTATTTATTGTATTTCAATAGGCTCGGGGGCGGGGGCGTATCCTAGGGCGTCATTTTACTAAATAGCCTAAGGGCGCCATTTCGCTTAAGCCGGCCCTGAATGTGCATTTTATACTGCTTATACCCTACTAAAAAAAGTCAGGAATCGTCACAAATCAAAGATTTCAGGTACCGAAAAATTTTCCTACAAAATGAAAAATTAGGATAAATTCAATGTATCTTGTAAAGAGAAAGAGATACGTCAAAACGGACAAAAATTTCAGATTCACCTTCAGAGTCATTTAATATATAAATATTAATAATTGAATGTAAGTGAAAAGAGAATATGCATTAATAAATATAAATAAATAATATAAAATAACCTGGGAAATATAAAAGGGATTAGGTTTTATGGCATTCTATTCTTGGACCCCTAATAAAAGGATTATCCTTCGGACCCAAGGTCTGACGAGTTCTGAACATTTCTCATGAATTCTGCCTTTTTCTGTCAATTTCTGTCGAGAAACGTAACAAAAGTGGTCAGAAATGGTCAGAAGTCCTGACTTTTTTTCTGACGATTCCTGACTTTTTTTTAATAGGGTATGGATAAAAAAGAATCATTATTGAGCTTTTAAAAGTAAAATATATCTAATATTTCGTGAATTTTAAGATTATCGGTCATTCTGGTACGAACGCCGCGAAATCAGGACATTTTTATATTGTGTCTAATCTAAGCAGGAATACATTTGTATACAATATGCACTTTATACTGCTTATCTGGATCAGAAATATACATTTTTGAGCTTGACATAGTTAAAAATATCTGATTTTTCGTGAATTTTACGATTATCTGTCACTTTCACATGAGCGCACGTACACGAGGCATTTTTCTATTGGGTCGGTACTAAGCAGGAATATATTTTGAATAGAATGTGCATGTTTTACAACTAATCTGGTCAAAAATAGTCATTTTTCAGCTTATAACAGTTAAAAATATCTAATATTGCGTGAATTTTAGTTTTGTCTGTCACTTTGACATGAGCACGTGAACACAAGACATTTTTTATTGGATCTATACTAAGCAGAGTAGTATAGCAAATGGGCTACGACTTTACTTACCGACAGATGGCACGACAGTCGAAAGTTACCGACGCCAACAGATGGCGCCACCGACAAAGGGAGGGTTCGTTTCCGTTCTAAGTTACCGGCAGCCTGTAAAACAGTGAGATTGGTAATGCAGATTCCTGCTGCGATAGCATTGTACCATCGCTCGGTAAAACAGAGAGGACGGTAATTTCAATGTTCCTTTCCATGCTAAGTAGCTTAAACAGTGATGATGGTAATGGAGATTCCTGCTAAGATAACATTGTAAGGTTCTGTTCCATGCTAAGGTACCACCCAGCGGATACGTTCTGTAAATGTTACATAACAAAAAGAGAATATTTATTCATAACATTGTTACAATCTTATGCCATACCAATTACAGAACATAAATGTCACATTGTTCTGTAACGCAGTTACTGTAAGGATTCGTAACAGTTCTGGAATTCTGTAATATAACCAATATAGAACCGAGTGATAGAACTGTTATGTCACTAGAATGTCACACGTGTAACTGTTATGTCTCTATAATGTCACACGTGTTCCAAGAAAGGAACATAAATGTCACACTGTTCTGTAACGCTGTTACTGTAAGCATATGTAGCAGTTCTGAAATTCTGTAATGTAACTAATATAGAACAGATAGATAGAACTGTCATGTCACTAGAATATCACACGTGTTCCAGGAACGGAACATAAAGGTCGCACTGTTCTGTAACGATCTGGGACAAGAGTTGTGTCGACGGTCGGGCGAAACGACAAGAAAATATTTTATTTCATAACTTTTTTTTAAAGCTATAGCCGGGTAAGCATGCAAAAAATGCCCGTAAAGGGAATCATATGTTGAGTCAGGCATTTAAAAGCGTGCAACCAAAGAAAAATTTTCCCTTAATTTGAAACCGTTAGCCGCCATATTAGATGAGATAGAGGGTGTAACGTCCATTAAACAAAAAAAATTTCTCTGTTTCTAGTTAGAAAAATCTGAAAAAAATCACAGGACTTCTTTCAATCATTCTCAACGTCCATAATTATCCAAAAATATTTTGGCGGGAAATTCAAACTCAACAAAATTGGCAAAACTTCTTATGAATTTCTTTGTGTGATAAAACTCAAGTACTATCTCAGTTTTTTTACCAACAAATATTAGTTAACAACAGTAATCGTCGACTGGAAATTGATGTTTCAGGCTTGGATATTTTAAGACGTATCTCAGGAAACGTTGAGATTTTTCAATTTTTATTGGCCTAAATTAAAGATAAGACCTCAACACGTAGGTCGTGTCACAAGTTGAATTAGAGGTACAAAATTCAAGAAATTCTTGCAGTTTAAAAAAATTCTCAAGTGGTATATTTTCTTCAAAATGTCAAAAATATCTTTATTACGGCTTTCTGGACGCGTAATTTAATAAGCTTTTTAACGGGTTTTAAAAAATATTTCTCGCTCATTTCGGGAACGAGTAATCACGTTTCAAAGTCAGCAGTGATTTTTAATAGTACTTTCGCTGATCGTACTAACTATTTCCTACGGTAGTGTACTATTTAGCTTATGGTCGATATTTGTCGAGAGTCATCAGACCGGCAGAAATTTTGAGGAGTTTATTCTCAAAAACAAAATGTGTAACTGTGATAAATGAGGATAGTGATGAGGATTAAGTATTCAATCAATATGAAACTAAATCAGGTATATAAATAAAACTTCTAAAAAATTTCAAAAATAATAGTACCACGGATAATCATTTTATATTTTCTGTTACAATGTATACAGGGTGTTTTTTTTAACTTGAGACAACGAAATATCTCAAAAAATACGCATCCTACGGAAAAAATGTCTGGAATAAAAACTTTTTATTTTCGAGGGGGAAAAAAGATTTGTTAAAATTTACCCCACCCCCACCCCCACAGGAGGCAGGGGTGGGGGTAACTTTGTAATTTCAAATGGGAACCCCAATTTTTTATCACAGATTCAGATTCTCCTTCATGAAATACATAAGTTTTATTCGAAC
>CAKNWT010226759.1:5493-18195 GCA_932066315.1 Andricus coriarius
AATACGAAATTACCTTCTACTTACAAAATCGACAGAAAATGCAAGATTTGTTACGTCATGAGAAACGAAATTACATTATACTTTTTTTAAACCTTTCAAAAAAGGGTATCTATTAACTATTTAATATTCACTAAAATAACCTAAATAACTTATAATTAATATAATTAATCAAAATATTAGAATCAAAAATATTAATATATAATAATAATAGAAAAAACTTAAGTAGAAAAAATATGAATATAAATTTAAGTATCAAAAAAGCGAAATTTATTATGTCATGAAAAACGAAATTATTCATTTTAATTTTTGTTAAGCATCAATGAATTTTCAAGTTCAAATCAGGAGGATAAATCCGATTTGTAATTTGTAGCTTCAAGGGGCTCTCAAATATTGCCTAATAAAAATACTAATGGCAAAATAAATATTATTACTGCTTTTTTGGTAACAAATTTTTTTCACATATAAATTATTATTAATGAGCTCAAATAACCTACTTATTACAAAAACTAAATAATTCTATATACGTATATTCTTACACGAACGATGAGCGCCACATAGATTCTAATGTCCCTAATCTTTAAAATAAAAAAATTATATTTCTTACCTCCATCGGAAAAGTGCTTTTACTAATTTTATATTGAATTATACTTTCATTCTAGTTAAAATTAATAATAACTTGAATTTATTTTTTTATACTTTTTAGCTTCAATCTTTTAAACAAAATAAAAGTCTATGAAAAAATCTAAATTTATTGCGTCGTGAAATACGAAATTACCTTCTACTTTTAAAATCTACAGAAATGCAAGATTTGTTACGTCATGAGAAACGAATTTATCATCGGTTATAATTAAATATAACTTTTTCTCATTTATAAACATGTTCTTACATTCGCTTTACACTGAACTTCAATATTCATTCAAGTTTAACAACCAAAAATAGATAATTATGAGAATAAATATCAATGTCTCTTCAGCATTACATTTTTACTTGCTACATTGTAGCAATTTATAATAATTAAAAAATATAATTCTCGCTTATTTTAAGAAAATAATTTCGGTTAGCTGAAATTTCTCGCACGAATCATTCGTTCCCTTGCCATTTGAAATTGGGTTAAAACGTCTTCAACGTTGCTCATCAGGGTCCCTGAGCTAATTTTCTCAAAAGTATCCCTATGAAGATCACTACCTTTAGTAAAAGACTGACTTTGATGCACAATATTTGCCTTTAATTTTACGTAACCACTTGGAATTATTTTCATGCGACACCTGTTTAATTTTTTTTCTTCAAAGGCCTCCGGGACCACAAAATAATCCTCCGTTTCGTCAATTCCACCGGTGAAAAACCAACGCAGGGAATCTATGAAGCCCCTGGAAGGTCGACATGTGTGGATTTTTAAATCGTGGGTTCCAGATTTGAAGGGGAGAGCTGATGATCCGTAACCTTCTATCCTCCACCTATTAAAAAAGTTGAATTTTGGTAAGTGATTAAATAATTTTTAAAAACATCAAAAATGAAGAAATAAAAAATAAATAAATTACCTTTGCCAATTGTCCAAGGAAGCAACTGTAATTAATAAAAAGGGCCAGGAAAGGGGTTCGTCTTTTTTCCTCAAACTTTTTAAATCTAAATCCAGCCATGTTTCCACGAGGTAACTGAAATTTGCCTTTTTCTTTTTCATGCGACACCTCTGGGTCCTTCCCGTTAAAGATTCTTTATAAGGCGTGCTCCAATTTTTAGGCAAATGCAAGAAATAAGTTATGAAGAGCGAATCGTAAGAAAAGTCGTGGGCCGATATTATCTCCAGATTCAAGAAGAGTCGAAGTATATTTGAAGGTGCGAGTTCCAGTTTTGGATTTAGCTGGTACTCTCTAAAATTCTGTACTCTTTGCACTTCCTGAAGACATGAAAAAGTTATGATTATAATTCTAATTAAAATTATTATAAAACAAAGTAAGTAATTTCATTAATTTCAAAGCGATTGGATTTCTTTGAGTTTCAAATTGCAGGGCTCGGACTCACTTCAAAGATAAAAAAATAGATTCTATAGGGTAACACCAATTCTTGGCACCTTGGCCCAATTATTGGCATGCCAAACACCGAAGTGACTTTATTTAATTCTGAAAAATATCTGATTGCACTGTATAATTTATACATGGATTATACTTAAAAATGCTATTAGAATGAAATTAATTGAGGGAAAAGATGCTAAAAAAATGTATTATCTAAGAAATTAGAGAAGGTGGCTTTGATAAGCTATGTTACAATATATTCTCAAATATATGATCAACATTGATTAATTAAATAATTAAATGACACTAAAAACATAATTAATCATTTCTTGAATTTGTCTCTAAAGTCCATGAGTTTGAATAATAATTCAAACAAATTTTTATTTTATCTTCTTCTACTTAAAACTCAATGCGTATTTAGGTAAAATTAATGTCAGTACATTATTAAATTCAATTTAAACCGCTTCAAATTCCTAACTTTTGAAGTAAAAATATTGAATTTTCTACAAAATACATAAATTCTTAAACAAACTATTCAACTTTCATCTAAAGAAGATCAATTTTCAACCAAATAGTTGAATTTTGAACTAAAAAAGATAAGTTTTCAACTAAATGTGGAATAGTTGAATTTTCACTTTACACCATTAATATTCCACACAAAAAAAACAACAAAATTTCAACAAAAGTAATGAATTTTCAATTAAAATAATGAATATTTAACTGGAATAGATGAATTTTTAACCAAAAATATGAATTTTCAAACAAGAAGATTAATTCTCTACCAAATAAAACGATTTTCAACAAAAGACATGAACTTTCAACTAAAAAAGAAATTGTCAACTAAAGATATGAATCTTCAACTGGAATATTTGGATTTTAAACCCAAAAGATGAATTTTCAACTAAAATGATGCATTTTCAACAAAAGAGTTTAACTTTCAACCAAGTAGTTTTATTTTCAGCCAAGAAGATGAATTTTCAAACAAGAAGATTAATTCTCTACCAAATAAGACGATTTTTCAAGAAGATATGAATTTTCAACTAAAGAGGACAAATTTCCAACTAAATAGTTGTATTTTGAACTAAAAAAGATACATTTTGAGCGGGTCGAAAGTTGTGTTTTCAACCCTAGACTAGAAAGTTGAAACAGGCGACTGCAAATCGCTCAAGAGGCCACGAAAGTCGAACTTCCGATGCGCTTGTTATGAAAAATATTGTACATAGCTCGTGGCGAATTGCTGCGATGTCTGACTCGTGTGATTGCTGTCTATGCTTCGCTCGAGCAGCAAACTCCACGCTCGTCAGAAATCGACGCCTTTCGCCCCTAGCTATGTAACATACTATTTCAACCAAACAGACGATTTTTCAACTAAAATGATGGAATCTTCAACTGGATTAGTTGAATTTTAAACGAAAAGGATCAATGTTGAAGTTCTATCATTTTAGTTGATCACTGATAAGTTCGGAAATATTTTAAAAAGGAAAGTGAAGAAATAGGGACATTAGTGGATTTTTTTCAAAATAAAATCATCGCTCAAAGAAAGTGACAAATAGTGTGAATAGAAGCGTGAGTCCGGCATTGAGATTGGAATTCGTGATCTAAATTAAAATGTAAAGATAAAATTATGCATTCTAGGTTTCCGAAATTTGAGAATTTAATTACGTTCTGAATGTTATAATTTGAAAGTAAAAAGTAAATACATTTAAAAACTTAGGATGAAAGAGAAAATTGTCAATAATAGATATAATTTTGAACCTGTTTTAAATTTTTTATTATCGTCTCTTGCTCCTCTTCACTCGGTCCTTGGGAAACATGTGTAATCCAATAATCATAACCCATTCCCGTTCCGAAAATTCGATAATATCCTTGGTTTGAAAAATCTGGCTCAACGGTCAAAAGTTTATGAACCCGATCGTAGGTAACAGTACAAATCAAACTCACTGAATCCTTTGAGTTACTGGCTTCCTCGTTTGTGGGACTGACATCAGCCAAAATATACATAATTTCTCTTTCTTCGTAAAAATAATGATTCGCGCAGATTCTCTCATTAGTAGGCTTTTCATCGATTACTTTTTTATTGTATCTTCGTTTAAAAGGTTTCTTATTTCTCAAACACGGCAAGGCTCGTTCGTTTCTAATGGAGAGGGTAGAAGTAAATGGTCTTGTGAGTAAAGAATTATCTGGAAAATATGAATCTTGATTGGTGTGGGTGTATAATCGGGAGCCTTCGATATTCTCGTCAATGATTCTTTGTCGGTATTCTTTTTGAAGATCGGTGATGCAATTTTTCTCTTCAGTATAATATTTTGCCTCAAATGGACTAAAGACTTTTTCTTGCCATGAGAAAGTGCGCGTCTCTTCGTCTAGAAAATCTGGGTCCAGGAACTCCTTTGGGTCCTCGAAGAGTTCGGCTATTGGGGGTTTCTGTTGGGAGATTTCTATTCTGGAAATCAAAGTTTTTCAAAATAATTCCATCCATTCTACTCATTGAGTTAAGAAAAATGTTTTAAAGGGAGATTTGTCATGTAATGCTCAGAAAAATCCAAACTACAGGAATTATAAATGACAAGGTTTCAAGATTTAAGGGCTTCAAATTAAATTTAGGATCTGCTTCAAAATTTAAAAGCATTTTGAAGGCTTATGAGAATTGAACATTAAAGTTAATAAATCAACATGTTCAGAGTTTCTAAATTACAGGCTATTCACAGTGGCACAGGGATCACAGCAAAATGAGATCAAAAAAGGAGAAATAGTGCGATTTTTTCACGAAAAAGGGGGAAAATAGGGGAAAAAAAAAAGTATTTTGACGCGTAGAAAAGAAGAGACAATCTTTATATAACAAATGTCACATTTTTATTCAAATTGATATATGTAGTTGTATGTTATTCATTGTCAGTAAATTTTTTATAAATCTACGCGATGTATGTGAATTACACAGGTCGAAAATAACAGTGCAACACTGATCAGACGTGTCATTTCCCGTAGATTTTTAGTCGCTGAATCTGAATGTGGAATATCTCCACAACGTCAGTTTTATGATATAATTAAGGTCGAATTGGTCAAAAACCATTTCTTTTCGCGATTTCGGAATATTCATTTACGAGTTATGTTTGGGCCCAGGCATTCTTGTACCCTTTGACTGCATGTGTGTTATTTTTGTCTCAAAATACAATATTTAAAAATTAATTTGAGTCTTTTTCGAAGTCTGTAACACATCGGGTTCCTGAGCTATGCTATTTCGAAAATTACCAGAAACAAGGGTTTTCGCGCTTTTGACTACTATAAAAACTTGTTTATACATCTTAGGGTACCAAATGGAAAAAAATTTTGATTTTGTAAAAATTAACCCTGAATTTTGTTTATACATTTCTAATTTATGGTAATTTTTGGTTACTAAAGATCATTATAACAGGGTGTTCAGCGATTCTTCGGAAAAAAATTCAAGGTCATTTTTCGGGTTTCTAGGTCAAGAAATCAAGTTTTTCCAGGTCTCCTTTTTTTACATTAAATAATGAAATAAATGTTTGTTATAAATGTGAAAAAAATGAGACATTTCATTTTTTATTGGCCAACAATGTCTAAAGAAGGCAGAACCATAAATAAACAAATTCTTAATTTTTCGCGACATAAGTCATCTTTGTGAAATCTTTGGGAATAATTTTAAATCTTTGTAAAGACATTGAAACCATTGAAATCTTTGTGAAATCTGTGAAATGTTTGTAAAAGATTTCTTTAAACTTTGTTTGTGAACTCATTTTTTATTCATTCGAAATCATTCAAATCTTTCGAAATCTTCTAAATTTGGTTGAAACCTTTCCAAATCGTTTAAAATCACTGAAATGTTTTGAAATCTTTAAAATCTGGAGTACTGCGCCCTTGTTAAAATTCTTGAAATCTTTTGAAATGCTTATGAATTCTTTGAAATATTTGTGAAATCTTTCTGAAGTCTTTTGTATTCGTTTTAAATCACTGGAATATTTTAAATATTTGTGAAATCTTTCTGATATTTTTTGCAATCGTTTAAAATCACTGGAATCTTTGAAATCGTTGTTAAATCTTTTGAAATCTTCGAAAAAATTTGTATGTCGTTTAAATTATTTAAAATGTTTTGAAATCTTTGAAACCTGTAGTACACCCTTGTTGACATATTTGAAGTCCTTGAAAGCTTCGAAACCTATGAAAACTTGTTTTTATTTTTTTGAAATATTTATGAAATATTTGTGAAATCTTTCTTTGATCTTTGTTTGTGAAATCTTTCTTTGATCTTTGTTTGTGAAATCTTTTTTATTCGTTTGAAATCATTAAAATCTTTGAAATGTTTTGAAATCTGACAAATATGATTTACTATAGTAAAAATTAAAATTATTATTATTCCCTTTTACAAATCTTTACAATTCTTGAAATCTTTTGAAAGTTTTAAAATCTTTGTGAAATGTTCTTTTAAAATCTTTCTTAAATCTTTGATTGTAAAATCTGTTGCACTCGTTGAAATCATTTAATTATTTGAAATCTTTATGAAATGTTTCGAAATCTTCGCAAATGTTTTGAAACCTCTTCAAATCATTTCAAATCTTAAAAATTTGTTGAAATCTTTTAAATCGAGTGTACTGTAAGCTTTTTTAAAGCTTTGAAATCCTTTAAATCTTTAAAGTTTTAAAATGTTTTTGAAATTGTTGTGAAATCTCTACGGAAATGTGGTGTGCACGCCTTTTTTAGATCGTTAACAGCCATGAAATATTTGTAAAATGTTAAGAATATTAAAAATATTTTGAAATGTTTGAAATGTATTGAAATCTTTAGAAATATTTTGTAAACTTTTGAAATCTGATGCACACTTAAAAACCGAGTGGTCAACCCCTCGAAAAATCCGTTATATGGCCTTAACTCATTCTAATTCTGAAACTGAATTAACATAGAAATTTTCGACTAATAATTTTTATAATTCGAAAGTGGAATATCACAAAAAAATGTATACTTTAACATTCTATATTAGCGGAGGATGTAAGAACTTATAGAATTAATCACAATATTAAAGTCTGTTCATTGCAATCTGTGAAATAATTGGTACAGTCTACAAAAAGTGCAGTATTTCGTCTAAACCAGATGTTTCTTTCATAATAGACTAAAAACATTTCAAAAAAATTACTGCTTTAAAAGCAAAAAGAAATTATTCAAATGAAACCTGGAAATTAATCTATTTTCAATAATCCTGATAAACATTCTGTCGATTCGAATTCAAATTTTTCATAATTTTACAATTTTAAATTAAAATCCTTTATAGCTAAATAATTGTAAAATAGAAGAGGGTAGAATTGAAATAATGTCAATTTAACGAAATGCAAAATGGTTTGGTTTTAATTTAAATAATTCAAAATTGCACAATTGAAAAAAGAAAGTCTTTTAATATTTGACCGACTATAAATGCTGAACACTTGAAATCGCAGCCTAAGATTTAAGTATAGCAGACTCTCTCTTCTTTACAATTTACATAAATTGTTTTTGGCATTGTTTCAAGAATAATTTCAATGAAACTTTATAAATTAGAGAATTTCAAATTAACGCAGCATTGAAAATTTACGAATTAATAATTATTCTAAACTTGAATGGCTCAAGCTTGTAAATTTTTTGTTTTGAATTTGTAGACGAAACAGTGTTTTTTGAGGGCCTCGAAATAAAATGTTCAATTTTGGTGTTTCTGCTTTGTAATTGTATAATTTTGAATATTTTTTGTATAGAAATTTAGATGTTCAAAGTTCTAAAAGAATTTTTAACGGAAATGTTTAGTAATATTTTCATAAAAAATTTCATGTTTCTGGAAGGCTTAAAAAAGTCACAATAGTCGCATAAAATTACAAAGAAAGTCCACAAAAAAGTCGCATCGAATTTTGAAAGATAATCAAAAAAGCAGTATCAGTCACTAAATGTCTGAAATAACAACTTTATTTGTTTAGAAGTATAGAGTATATAATTTTTATTGATTTTCAAACATTCTTAGCCCATTAAAAATAAACTTTAGGGTTAGAACAATTTTTTAACAATAGCCATTCAACTTGAAGTATTCTGAATCTGGGTTTCAAACATTTCTTTCTGAACTGTTCAACTTGTCAAATTGGATTATTTTCAAATAAGAAAAGTTTATAATTTACATTAATTTTTAACTATAGGAACATTCATTTTCGATATTTTAAACTTGAAATTACTGAAACTTTGAATAAAATGAATATAGATACAATATTGAATTTAATATGAAACGCTTTAAATTCCTAAGATTTCAAGTAGAAATATATTGCATTTTCAACATAATAGTAGAATTTTCAACCCAAAGAACTTCAGTCCAAAGAACTTATTATGAATTCCAAACGATTTATTATTAATTCCAAACAATTCTAGATTAATTGCAACGATTTAAAACATTTATTTTTGCAAAAATATGTCGGACAATAAAAAATGAAAGGGAAATCTTGAAGACAGGTGGAGGTTCTGTGTAATCTGTATCCGTATTCCTTGCCGGATCTTAATTTTCTCTTCCGGCAGATTTTGCCGGATTTTAATTGTCATAAATTTCCACAAATTTTCACAACTTTCGTAAATTTTAAGAAATTTCATAAATTTCCACAAACTTCATAAATTTCAACAAATTTTTACAATTTCATAATTTTTTTAAAGGATAAATTTCCGGAAAGGGTGGACCTCCGATTTTCTCTGGGCTCCGAACACTTATGTATTTTGACACGCTGATTAAGAATATGATAGTGAAAATAGGCGCAAATTTGATTTTCATGGTGAAAACCATAAACAACCCATAAAATCATGGTTTTTTTGCATTCATCTCAGTAATTATTCAAAATTCACAAAAATATTTTGGATAAAAGTTGTAGATCTCCTCGAAATACACATTTTATGTCTCAAGTATTTTTTTATAGGAATGATAGTATCCCAGAATATCAGTAGTAAATCGATTTTCATGTTAAAAACCATAAAAACCATAAAAATCATGTTTTTTTTTCATCACAGGGGTGCCTTCCCGCCCCCCCCACGCAGCGTTGAAAAAGGAGTAGGGGTAGAACCTTACATTATTTTTGTAAAAACTCACAGGGGTGCCTTTTCGCCCCCCACGAAGCGCTGGAAAAGGGATAGGGGTACGACCTTACATTATTTATGTAAAAGTCACATGGTTGCCTTCCCGTCCCCCACGAAGCGCTGGAATATTAGCTGAGGTGAACCTAAAAAGCCAGTATTTTTATGGTATTTTTATCGGGTAGTGTCACGCTTACCCCTAGAGGCTCGCCGAAAGGGAAATAGCTTAATGGTATACATATTCGTAATTAGCGCGTCAAAATACATAATTATACGGAGCCCCAAGAAAATCGGAAGTTCACCCTTTCCAAAAATTTCATAAATTTCCATAAATTTGAGAAATTATGGTAATTCATCAAACTTTTCATACATTTTTAAAATTATGATAATTTAGGGAAATTGTAGAAATTCATGGTAATAGATCGGTAACTTTTGTGACCAGTCACAGGGGTGCCTCCCCCCTCCCACGACACGTTGGAAAGGGGTAGGGGTTTAAACCAACATTATTTCTGTAACCAGTCACAGGGGTGCTTTGCCGGAAGAGAAAATTAAGATCCGGCAAAATATGTCGGAACATAAAATTAAAATCCGGCAAAATATGCCGGATCCGTATACACTACGAATTAAAAAAATATTTATGGTTCTGACAAAATACCGGTTTCATGTTCAATCACAGTAAAAATTACGGAAAAATATATTGTGGAGCAAAATTAGTCTATAATATCTTGAATAAGCACAATATCATTCAATTGAAGAGGTTATTAAAGTACTGTGAGTAATTAACAAAAAGAAAAAAGACTACATTTAATGAGAAGGAAAGTTTTTATCATTTTAAAATTTGTATTGCTTTTCTTAATTCTTATTACATACATAGTGCATATATTTTCTTATAAAAATAAAATTGATCAAAATGTTCTACTGGTTCTGATTTTAATAATGCAATTGAGGAATATTTATCATAGTAATATTTTATTATATATGATTTTTCATATAATAATATTATACTGATAATATTAATATTTATTATATAATATTTTATTAAAGTAATATTTTCAAGCAAAAAGCAAATTTTTTATAAGACAGTTAAATTTTCAATTAAAAAGTTCATTTGCAACCAAAGAAGATAACTATTCTACCACAAAAAATGAATTTTCAATCCATAGACGAATTTTCTATTCAAAAAGACGATTTTCCAACCAAATGGTCGAATTTTCAAATAAAAGAGATTAAACATCAACCAAACAGTTGCATTTTGAACTAAATAGTTGAATTTTTAAGACAAAAAGACAGTTGAATTTGCAACCAAATAGTTGAATTTTCATGCTTAAAAGAAATTTTGTTAGAAGGCAGTTATATTTAACTTTTAACCAAGAAATTGAAAATGCAACCAAAAAGGCGAATGTTCAACAAAACAGTTAAATTTTCGACCAAAAAATATGTATTTTTAACTAAATGATTAAATTTTCCACCAAATAGTCGAATTGTTATACCAAAATTCTCAACCAAAAATTGACGGTTTTTCTAATTGTGTTCTATTAATAGTATTAACTTAGTTCGAATTTAAGAAAAAAAAACTTTAATTTGAAATTAATCGATTTTAAATTTGAAAAAATCAAAACATTGAATACAGACTCACGAATTTAGAAATAGCGTTCAATTTCTGAGAAAAACGGAAAAAAGTCACTAGTCAAATTTTTCTTCGTAAATTTAATTTAAAAACTGAAGAATATATTTATATCAAACTATGTAGTTTAAAAAACTTACCTAATTTTAAAATTACGCATAGGTTGTTCTACTCGATAAGTCCCTGCAATTTTCGGTTCTCCGGTGTCTTCATCTTCAAACATTTCCAAAATTGTTTTGATTTTATATCAAAATGTTGACGTTATAATGGAGTCAAACGCCGAAAGGCCGCTTGACTCACACCGACGTCACGCGGCGAAAAGGGCGAAAATGGTTATAAATTCATATATTGTGATCTCTCCTTGATTTCTAGCGTCACTAAAAGTTCTTCGATGCCATCAAATTAACGTATTATGGCTAATAGCATAATAAATATTTTATTTTCTATACATCTTCGCTGACCTTCGTGACCTTAACCACTTTACTTGTTTTGCTCGTAAACAGCCATTTCGGCTCGGCAACGTTGGCAAGGCAACCCATATCATGAGGCAACCGACCGACGCAATATACAGTAGTGTCAAAGATATTATAAACCTAGATGCGGTACGGGGCGTCAGAGTGGGAGAACTATATATATAGGACATCACTTTTTCTGCCATATCGAGGTGCTGCCCTCACCGTACTACGAAGTCGAGCGCTGATTTTTTCGTTCTTCGGCAAATAAGACGGTAAAGCAGTCAAAAGCAGTAGAAAGACTTTTTAAGGTTAGAAAAGTTTGACATGTATCGCTTCAGAAACACTTCCGAATGTAATAATAAATATCACAAAGTCCAGGCACACCGAAAATACATATTTTTGGAAAAAATAATTACAAATTAATAATGACAGAAGCACTGATATGGATATGATGCTAATAAATAAACTGAATTGTGAGAGTAATACTCTCAAAAAAATAATTATGTTTATATTTGTTAAATATTATCATTTCTAATGCATTCCTGTTTTTCTATGAATGATAGATATGATTTTTTTAATTATTTTTTTTTTTTTTACTTTGAAGTTTAATTTTTATTTCTAGACTGAACCGAAATCTGAGTGCATTTAAGAATATATAGAATTTTTGCAGATCTGAAGTTTGAGAAACGTTTTTTTGTATACATAGTCTTTTTAAAAAATTATAATAAACGTTTTCTCGAAAATCGAATTTTTAATATAAAAAAAAACTAGAACGAAATTTCAGGAGGATAAACCATAAACCAGTACTGAAAAAATTGTCTTTAATAAATATTTGTTTAAATTGAAATAATCACATATTTATATCAAAGAAAAAACGTTTTTAATGTTTTTTAAAAATTACAAAAAACGTTCCCAAAAATGGAATTGTTGATGAAGAAATTAATTTGTTTATACAATGTTTGTAGAATTATTTTAATTTTAAATTGAAACAATAATTTAAAAAAAATTGATTTGGTAAATATATTTTATTATCGTATTTTTAATAAATAATGTTTGTGAGAAAACAATTTTTTAATTATTTAAATTCTGGAATTGCATAATTATGGAATATAGTAGTTCGGATATTTTATAATTCGGCACTTTTATGTCGTGAATTTTATTATTTGGGATTTTTCAAATTAGGTAATATTATGAACTGTTCAGGAATTTTATCATTTTTGGAATTTTATTATTCGGGAGTTCTACAGAGTCGGGAATTTAATTTTCGGGATATTTCAGTCTGCCCTAGAAGTAGAAAAAATTTACTGTAATTATAATTTCGATACCTGGATCTTGTCGATTTTTTCCTGCAGTATTTATTTAAAAAAATGTATTATATGTAAATTTTTGAAATCACAAGTTATAAAGATAATCTCATTAAATACTAAAATTAAAAATTAAAAAATTCGCTGTATAGCCACTTTTTATTCCTGGGTCTTGGATATTTTGTCACTGGTAAACGGGGGTGAATTTAATAGCAATTATCTCTCAGAAAATA
>CAKNWT010226763.1:7568-23240 GCA_932066315.1 Andricus coriarius
GGTAGATGGTAAGGGGGCTAGGTGTAGGGGGTCGTAGAGGAATGAGGCAAGGAGGATTGAGAAGGTTAGAGTAGAGTGATTGGAAAGCGGGAAGGTTTGTGAGGGGATTAATAGAGGAGAAGTGAGAGGTGGTCATAGGGGATTAGAGGGGAATGTGTGGGTTTTTTGTTGAAAGGCGGGAAGGGGTGAATATGAGAGGGTTTTTAGAGGGAATGAGAGAGAGAGAGAGAGAGAGAGAGAGAATTGAACATACAAAAATAGGTGCACGTGTTTTTCGAAATTCACAGCACTTGTCATAAGATTCACCAGGGACGTTTAAAAAGTCAGCAAGAAGCACAATTTTAATTTTACAAACATCGCATTAGCATAATGGGAAACGCAAGTGAACATTTACATCTTGCCTTAGTCTTATGCCATGGTATTGATTGTTCTTTGCAAAGATACGAATGGACTGACATAGTGGAACGACGCCATAACTCATTGCTCGAGTATCTCACTTACTGCCAGGTATCTAGTTAGAATTTCACGGTCTCGACCTTGGGCCTTCCACACATTAGTTTCCTTAAACTTTTTCTGCGTATCCTGGCGCATGTGAATTTCGCACAAGTGACGTTCGTTGATCGCTGAAATCCCAGATTTCCAGTTACCAGAATCTCGAACTATACTTATCAATTTTAAGTGTGTTTCGGCAAAGTTAGTTCAAGTAAAATTGCACTCTATAAAATAATTTTTAAGGCGATATAAATGTAGAAAAAAGGAAACAATGGTGCTAAAAACATAGTGCTTCACTAGAATTTATAGTTATAAAAATATTTATTATTAGATTATGTCATTGCTAGAAAAGTGCAAATATATAATGTTATCTGTCACTAATACAATGGTCTTCCTCTTCGAGGCGGTAAAATTGATGTAATAGATAAAAATGGACAGGAGTGAATAGGTAGAGAATAAAATAGGATAAATAGCTTAATTTTCCATAAAAAGGAAGAAAAGTGATTAATCAAACTAATTCCATTCTGTTATGACTATTTTTCCAAATTTTGTCCCCTTTTCTCTTTTTCTAGACCAGTCTTTTCTTACAGTAAAGCGTCTAGTTTATTTTTGAGATTACTAGTAATTTGAAGGTATAGTCGAATGTCCATGTCATAAAAAAGTAGCTTGGCGAAAAAAGAAGATCAGTGAGCGTGTTGTGACGTTTTTTGTCGTAGGTAGAACCCCCATGGTGGTTACACACCGTCAAGCTGGGTTGGTTTATGGGGACCAGAGTTTACGTAGACATCTCACGATCTAACCTTACCTAACCTCTATCCTAGCCTTTCCTAGCTCGAGCCTAGCCTAGAGCTGTGTAGGAGAAGTGCACTCCACCGTACTGCACGGACGTCTGCCTGGTATTGATCCCCGGCTCAGCTAGTGGCTACCTTCAGCCACTAATAATTCTTGTCAGTCTCCCAAAGTCTCGACGTCGCAGGCCCATCTCATCCGTGTCCCTTGAGACAATCCGCAAAAAAGATTAAAAGGTTACGTGACAGGATTCGAAAATTGAAATGTCTTTCAACTTCTTATTGAGGACTTGCATACTAGATCGCTTTTCTCAACAATATTAGCAAAGTTTTTAATGTAAATAATTCTTCCAGTTATTTATTGTTATACGAAATTCTTGCTTTAAATTAGTTCTATGTGAGGGAGATTGCCAAAAAGTTGACAACTTAAAGTCCCAGTCATTTTCCACTTTTCCTTGAAATAATACATGTTTTCTATAATTATCTCAATAAAGTACTTATTTTAGAGCACAATTTAGTGAAGTTTCAAAATTTTATACGACTTCGTTTAGAAACTATAAATAAAAAAGTTTGCAAAATATCTTATCACGCACTTGTACCAAACTGCAAATTTAAAATGAAAAGTTGCTAAATAGTAGATATTAACATCATTTTTTGAATATTTGAGTTTCATAGATAGCACTTATATTGAGTTGATGAAGATACAATTCGAGAGTAGAGTACAATATTTTAGAATTTTAGAGGATTTTCAAAATCACTTCCAAGTCTATCCCACATTTTTTTGTGTGTAAAAATCGATTTATAAACATTGATTTCAAGTAACAGTAAGTAATAATCACCAGTTTTGCGTAATATTTGTTATAAAATGTCTGGTAACGCTCTATATTAAGTTATCATACTATAAAATGAGAGAATATTTTGAAATGCTGAAGTAAGAATCAAATAAATCTTGAGAATAGTAATTTTTTTCATATTTTTATATATTTTTATCTGTTCTACGCACATTATAAAAATATTTTTGATATTCTTTTGTTTTATCATAGTAATGTATATGAGTAATGCAAACGTTTCTTAAATTGGGATACAAATTATATTGTAGAAAAAAGATCACTACGAAGTTCTGAGTAAATGAAAAAATTATTTAAAAAAATCTTATGATCAAATATTTACAACACATGCTTAAATGCATCCATTCAAATTAAAAAAAAACTAAATAAAACTTTAAAACCTTTTCTTTGTGCTTAAAGAGGGTATTTGAGGGTATTGAATTAACACCGAAACTTTGCTAAATTTATTGTAAATATTTTATGATTGGCCTTAAAAAGAAAAAAGAAAAAAAAGGATGGGGATTTTGGCTGCCTAAAAGTAAAACCTAGTAAGTAACATTTCCGATAGAGGTTATACTACTAGGTTATACTTTACTATTGGACAGAAGATTTGAAGACTGCCTTATTTTTCTTTCGTTTTTTTTATTTTGGGTTGATTTTGAGAATGAAGACAGTTAAGAGTCTGTTGTATAAATTTAATGGTTAGATTCTTGGTTTCATTCAACAAGATTTTCTGGAGTTCTGCAGGATTTTTCTTTTTGCATTCTCATCAGAGAAGGTATTATATTTGTGTAAAATTTGACCCCCCTCCTCCCGTTTTTGTCAAAGGTTCACGTTTTGAGACCCTCTGAATCCGAAAAAAAGCTTTTTACGAATGTATTTATGCATATATATATATGTATTTATGTCTGTATGCATGTCTGTCTGTGAGCACGATGACTTTTGAAAGAATTATTCTATTAGATTGGTTTTTGGTACACCATTTTAGCATCGAAAACTAAATGTCCAGTTCATTAGCCAGCTATTTTAGATTAAAATTCAAAAAGTTAGAGCAAAAGTCCAAAAATTAAATTTCACGACTTTTTTCGATAAAAATAAAATTAAGGGAGTTATAGCATTTGCAAAATTCGAAAAAACAAACGAAAATGAAAATTTTAAGCCAAACAACGCGCGACATGAAAAAAAGTCCAGAAAAGAAAAACGTTGCTTTTTGAAAGCCCTTCAACATGATCATAACAACTATTTGAATTTTTTTGAAAATTAAAATTTTGATCGCACAACAAAATAATGAAAAATAGAAAATTTAATTTCACGGTCAAACTATGCAAGATACGAAAAAAGTTAAATAGACAAAAAGTTTGCTCCCAAAAAAGATCTATAAATTTGTTAGCAATTAATTTTTCGATAGGACGCGTAGTTTTTGTTTTTTTTTTCTGAATTTTCTGAATTTTCATCCAATTTTTGGAAAAACGACACAAGACATAAAAAAAAATGAAAAGACAAAAGTTGTTCAACCAAAAAAGATCTAAAAATTGGTTATACACTTTTGTTATAAAAATACATTGAAAATAAAACAATTAACTTTTTGAAAAAACGGCACAAGCTACAATAATATTTTATTTAACAACATTTTTCGCTTAAATTATATCTTTAAATTTGCTCAGTACCACTTTACGCTAGTATGCGCCCTAGGCGCTTTTAAAGGTGCGAGATGCGCGCTTAGCGCGCGATAAGAATGTGCCCGCGCAGTGTCAAAGACAATTTGTGAATTTGATTCGAAAAGAAATGTCAAAATAGCTGTGAATATTTACTTCACATAAATCTCAACCTGAATTAGTTTGGTATTACCGGCTCTGAACGTTTTACCACTAGTACTTCTATTTCCTTTTTAATAACACAAGATTTTGCAGCATCTTTATAGCCCTTTGTTTCTTTTCTGCTTGCCATTCTGATAATTTAAATAATTATTTACTCTGTTTAAATGATTTAAGTTAGATTTAGAAATGTACATTTTCGAAGTTGAGGTTGCTGCGAAGTGAACAATCTCGACTATTTTGAGATTTCTTTACAAACTCAATCAGATTTTGTTTACAGTTTAGGGATTGCAGCGCTTCCGCGGAATAGAAGTACAGTTTAAAAAAACAATAAATCTATATAACTCAATGGGCAGAAAACTTATGTTGACCCAGCTTTATATCTGCCGAGGCATGATCTTATAAGAGTCTTTTATACTTTCATTTGAGCCTTTTAGGGTTATTGCTGAAAAATTCACAACTTTAGATCCTGGGCACAATTTAGTAAATTTTCAACAGTTTAGACGACTTCGTTTCGAAATTATAAATAAAAAAGTAGGCAACATTTATTGTTAGAGTTCTGTACAGGTTAAAAATTTAAAATAAAGAATTTCTGAATAATATTAACACCATTTTTAGATTTTTAAGATTCACAGATATCATTTCTCAGATTATCTCATTTCCAAAATGGTGAACTTTTTGGCAATCACACTTTAAAAGAATAAATATCTCAAAGTAATGAGAACACTCCATGGATTTATTTGATAGAGTTCACCGTTTTGAAAATTCGATTCTGTATAGGTGAAGATATAAAAAAATGAAATACACTTCACCAGAGAAAAAGTTGTCTTGAAACAAAAGCATGGTCCTCTTGCCTGTTTTGTTTTGAACGAAGTGAATATATTTTTTACACAAACAGAATTATTTGGCTGTAAGATCAAGTGAAGTTAACCGCATAAGGAATATTTGCTGCAAAAGGATTCTTTTTGACACAAATGAAAATCCTCTCAACCTTAAATTTAAGAGGAAATTCCATTTATGTAAAGAAATATTCTCTTGTCACAAGAGGACAGTTCTCTGAGTTCTTTAGATTCTAATTTACAGTTTACAAAATATGATTGATTTCTATTTTGACAACATTGATACGAGATTTTCTATGAAAAAATTAATTTATTACAATTATCTAGGATATACAAAAGTAATAGTAGCATATATTTCTATTGATGAGAAATTAATCTGAGTATGATACATGATTTATGACTTTATTTCGAATGCGTTTCTTATTTTTATTTTCTCAGAATGCATTTGTGATATCTTTAGACATTAATGCGAATCGCCTCTCTAGCGCATCGATTGACATAATTCATAATTGAGTTCTGGAATAGGTCCAATATTATTAGGTATACCAATAAGTCTACGAGCTTCCACATACCGATTTTTGATGTAAATGCGTCCAAATCAAATTATCTCGTTTATAAACTAACGTTTTTATTCTATTCAGCACCTTCAAATATGCACATTAATTATTCCTAGCTACACCGAAATCGGATAATACCATCTGACTCGTTCATACGATTAGTACCTTTTCCTTATGCATTATTCACCATCAGGTAAAACTTGAAATAGCCTCTTTCATTATTGATATTTTTCAATATTCATTCGACTTATTGAAACACTTTGGAATATTGAAGAATTTTCGTTTTTTTGGACTTTTTATATATCTGAGAAAAGCTGCCGGTTCATGAATTAAGATTCTTTTAAATTTAGGGGAAGTGTTCAAATTTAAATGCCTTTAAAAAACTGAAGTACTTCATAGCACTGTATAATTTTTTATTTAAATAGTTGTATTTAAGTAGATAGAATCATTTTTTAATTACTCAGTTATCCGTTTCTTTTTGTGTATCAAGTATTTTTGTTTTTAATGATTACAGTTCTTTCAAATACGAGACTTGTTAGAAAAGAAAGTTTCTCTATATCAAAAACTTGAAGATCCTTTTGACAAATATAACACAAATTTATTTAAAGTCCTCGCGAAATTTTCTAATCTTCTAGAAAGTTTCCAATGGTATCGAGGCACTTTTCCTATGACACGATTATATTTTCTATTTAGGTGGGGAAAAACGCACCCTCCGCGATCTTGAATTTAGTCTCACAAACTAAGTTACTGCCAATGTTACAAGTCGTCCCGATGCGATGTCTTGAAATGTTTGCTGAAACTTATTTTCTGATTTTCTAATTTGTAATATTTTAATTATATTCTAGATGCTCATACGTGTTGTTGACTCAGAAAATAGTTTGAATTAAAGTTCTTTCCATATAAATGTGCATTAAATAATAAATTATGCGATAAACAAATGCTTAAGATTAAAAATGAAAGAAATTGGTTTTCCTTAAATTCCGAAAAATTTGGCTGGATTGCAGAAAAATTTGCTTGTCCTTTTTACGCTTTTGAGGCAACTTCCAGTACATCTGATACTATTTCCTTAACACTTTCTTTCTTACCCAAACAGCCTAATATAAGTACACCAGTCGCAAAGTTAAGAAGCAGTAGCGTTTATGTTTCCCCTCCCATTCTCTTTCCTTCAACATACTGGATTCTGTACAATTCTTAACCCCCCTCACCCCCATCTCACACTCTCTTTAACTCTCTAAAACATCAATTTGCTTTCTACTTCTGCTATCCTGTTAATCCATATAATTAACCAAGAAAAGAACATCTTAGCGACTTCACATTGCATATAATAAACACTTCATTTCACCCATTACTGCATTTAAACCTAACACTTTACTTTTATTTCTTTTTTTTAGGATATGATACATCTCCCAATTTCGATTTCCCGAGACAAAGATAATTTTCGTGGTTTTCTTCAAACTGTTTCTCCTCCCGCGCTCTTTCCACTCAACATTTCCATATATTATCAACTGTTTTAACTAGCCTCCATACTCTTTAATTCTATACAATTATACAGGAAAACATTATTGCCAATAGACTGCGGGCTAGCCGCCTCTCAAAAAAAGCCCTTAAATTACTCTGCATTACATCGTACCCACTACAACATCAAACATCAGAGTCACTTCTTCTTCATACTCTTTTCTGCAACTTACGCAAGTACCTCCCAACCTCAAAAAAATTTACAAAAAAATTTTATTAAGAAAGAGTGTCTACTTCTGGAATAAGAAATATGCTTAATGTAAGGTGTATCAAAATTATAACCGGTAATAATAAGTCTTCTTTTTGCTGCGCATATTCGACTAATAAGAATTTTTTCTCTGAATTTCAAGCATTTGGTTTTAGGGGCCGTTCAAAGACCATTTCACGCTATTTTGAGCACTTTTTGCATCCCTTCCTTTCTTCTTCACATATAATTACACAAAGCTTGAACCCCCCGGCTGACATAAAAAATATGAAGACCCCCTACCCCTTTTAAGCCAACATTGCTTCTTCGATTTCGCTTGATAAACACCTGAAATGAAATGCAAAACATATGAAAATAATATTTTGACACACTTTATAGTCCTGAATGCTCTCAAAACAGGGAAAATAGGCCAATTCTGCACGAAAATAGAGGACTAAATTCTTTTCGATAAAATTAAATAAAACTATTAAGATTTCAAACAGAAATATATTGCATTTTCAACAAAATAGTTGAATTTGCGACCAAAAAAGAATGAATTTTCAATGAAGCGGCTCGCAAGTTTGAGCGCGCTCGGTCTTTTTTACTTCCTTCACATTTTTGCACAGACCTTTTAAGATTAAAGGTCAAAGGCATCGACCACTGTCATTTGGTGATTGTGAATTCTTTTTTGTTGAAGCTCCTTCGGCCTTATTAAATTTATATTATATTTATTCCTGTACCTCTGGCTGAGACTGCTTATTCAGATCTTACAAAATAAAGTACAAATTTTATTTCGCATGATTACTTTAATAGCTGTACTACATTTTGTATTAATTTTGATTCTCAGCTACCCTAAAAAATGTATCATTTCAATAAATTTATATTATTACAGTTCATAATATGCATTGATATTGAAACAAATGTATTTTTATTAATTTTTTTTTTATAATTCAAAAAGTGCGCATCTTGCAAAAACAATTTTGTTAATTAACATTTTATTGCACCCTGTGTCGTTTTTCCAACAAAATAACTGGTTTATTTTCAGTGTTATTTTTTACGATTTGAACAAAAGATACGCATCCTACAAAAAAATGATTAATAAAAAATTTTAGGTCTTTTTTGGGTAAACAACTTTTGTGTATTAATTTTTCTTCTTATTTTGTGCCGCTTTTCACAATTTAAAAAAAATAATGGTTTTTCACAATTAAAACAAGACTACGTAATCTACCAAAAAACAATTTACAAAAAATTTGTAGCTCTTTTTTGGGTGCACAACTTTTGTCTCATTATTTTTTTCGTAGCTTGTGTAGTTTGTCCAAAAATTTAATTTTTTAATTTTCAATGTTGTTTTTTAACGAATAAAACAAAAACTACCCGTTCTATTAAAAAGTGATTAATAACAAATTTCTAGATTTTTTTTGGATGCACAATTTTTGTCCTTACGTATTTTTTCGCATCTTGCATATTTTGATGGCAAAATGAAAGTCTTGATTTTCCATTATTTTTTGTGCGATCAAAATTTGAATTTTCGATTTTTCAAGAAAATTAAAAAATTTGTTATGTTATGATCATTATAATGTTTATTTTTACAATCACTTCAAAAAATGGCTATTCGCATATATATGTTCCATGTGGGGTATCAGATTCTGCCTTAACCCCTCACCCCTAACGTCACAAAATCTCACAAAACCTTTTACACCCCACCCTCCTGGCAGTTTGAAGTCATTTTTGAACGTCCCCTCACAGTGTTGAAAAAAGGCCTTTTAAATTCAGCACAATTTGTCTGAATTGGTGCAAAATTAATCTAAATTTAAGACTAATATCTGTAGTCCAGAAATTAGTCTTAAATAGAAACAAATTTTGCTGAATTGATGTTCGACAATTGTAAGTATTTCTATATGTATTTTTTTTTATTGTGTAAAGTCTGGAATGAATGAAAAGCATCACATTATCGAACTGAACGAATAATTTATTGTATTCTTATTATATCTTCTGCGCACAGAAACGCAACAATATATTGTAAATAAATTATGTGAAATACAGCCTATGTTAGACATTGTCATTTGTAGCACCTACTTTCTAGATACGATATCGATATACACAGTAAAAAGGAATACTCAAAATTGTTACGCCATAAGTATTTTTAATGTTTAATTTAGATATAAGAACGAATTTGAATTTAAGACGTCAATATCTGAATTTCGGAATCTAATAAGACGTTTTCTTAAATTCGGATAAGTTCACGGAGAAACCTCAAGCTCAGCAGCCTCACAACTTAGAATTAGGAAATCCTTTATTTAACAGAATAACCTTTGAAAATTAAAAAAGCACCCCTTGAAGAGGTTTTAAAGAAATGTTTTGTTGCATTCTAAGTATAATATGGTATTTTACCATTTTCTTATTTAGTGATGTTCAAAGGCTCGAAACTAGACATTAAACTGTCTTTAAATGATTAGTGAAACTACTAAATATTTATACACTATTTCGAAAGTCATGCTAGGACTATTCTTAGAGAAATTATATGAAGGACTGCGAAAGATGCAAAGTATCATTCTAAGGGGTAATTTTCTATCGCAGGTACACATTTTAACATTATCAATATAATTTTTAATCATTCAAGGCCGAAAATATTTTAAAAAAAGCCCTATAGAGGGTTTTTTCACTTGTGAGGCTAGTATTCTGAATAAAATTAGAGCAAAATTATTTCCAGATAGGCCTACCATCATTTTATTAAAATACCACGGGTTAAACATGTGAGGGGAAATCTAAATCGAAATTGATTTTTTGTATTTGAGTGGGTTTTTTGAATAAGAAATTGTGACGAATAAAATTAGTTTTCAAGCATTGTATAACAAATTAGTCAAATATATGCTTGATAATAGGCGTTTCCATATTGCAAGTCGATAAGCGATCGAGTTTTCTCGTGCAAAGCGGAAAGGCGAGGAATCGCGGAAAAGCCCGGGCCAAGTAGCGAAATTATAAGTCGACTCTAGAGCTTCAAGTCAGAATGCAATCAGACGTTGCCGTAAGCACATGCTAATTTATAACATTGATTTTGTTTGTACGCCGTATAGTCATAGTTTAATTTAATAAAAGCAGTGAAAGTAAACGACGACAGGTACGAATCTTAAAATGTTTTAAGTGCACAGGTTTTTGAAACTCAATCTATTGAACAGGTTTATATTAATTTCAATGAACTTTTACAGCGGCGTATTTTACTACCGTACTTGTGTACTCACTTTTGAGTAGTATATCTTGGCTAAATAATGGCATCAAGAAAGATGTCACAATTTAGCTTTACTGGGATCGGAGGATTTTAATACTTTGTCGATTTCTGCTTGGCTCACGTCGCTCTTTTAATAATAATCGTCAGTTTTACTCCGACAATAAGATTCTCTTCGAATAGGAGGATTTTATAGGAATCAACGACAAGAAAATGATATGACTTAATTCTTCCCCGTTTTTCTTAATATTTATTTAAATATTATATATTCATTTCTAAAATTCTCTTCTAAATTTAACAAAATTCTGAGATATTTAAATTTTGATTTGAATTCACTATTAACTATTAATATGTGCTGAATTTAAAATTATTCCGTTACAAACATTCTTATTGAATTTATAAAAAATTGCACAATTTTTTTTACACCAATTGAAATAAAATTTGTGGGGGAGTGGGGGGGGGGGGGGGGAAAAAAAAAAAATCAAATTTTTTTTTTTCTGGCCACCCCAATGTTTTATGCAGTATATTATATTTTACAGTGCGCGCCTATTGCAAGTAGTGTAAGTGCGGCTAGTATTTTGTTACAGTAGTAGCGTCTCGTCGTAGTCAGACTGTGCGCCACGCCGCGGCGCGAGGACGCGAGTTCTATATCACGACGTTGCAAAATGTATGCTTGCCGGTGATAAACGGAACCGACCCTTACTCCTTCCACCGATGTATTTTCCCCTCCCCCTCGCCACTCCCCTTTTCACCCTTACTATCCTGCGATGTCTCGCTCTTGCGCTTCTCCTTCGTCCTTTTCCTTTCCTCACTTAACGTTGTGCCTCTTTTTCTGGCTCCCTCTCTCTCGAAACTACCCTCTTACATGTTATACCTGACACTGAGTCGCGACAGAAGCGTTCTTATATCCGTCGATCTTATGGTAAGAATTTTTCAGGCCTTATCCACTAAACCCACATTGAGGATCGATCCGATCATTTCTAATCTCTTGCAAGTAACTTGAAGAGGCTCAAGAGGTTTTTCAGAGTTTCGGGTTGTCAAAATAAATGATCTTCCTTTATGCTAAGTGGAAGAGAAACTGTGATGTGCTGGATGAATTTATTCACGGGAAGATTACATTTTAATTGCAAGAATCTCACGGCAAATTGAGGCGATATCGCATTTTAGACTGGGAAACTTTTTAGGAATTTTTTCTCATTTTTGTAGACAATTACTCTGATATTTGAGGGTACATAGCAGTCTTCCAAACAATTCATGATACTCCTGATTTTTCATATTATATAAATTAATAAATATTTCCACTTTAACTACATTTTCACGGTCAACTTGAACAAATTTCGACTGAAAAGTACTTGCCAATCCGAGTTTTTTTCTTTATGTTTTTGGGATGTCTTAAGAGTATTTTAAGCCGTCAATGAAAAAAATCGCTGGGTCTCTCTTTAAGAAAGCTTAATTTTTAATGTTTAGTTGGGTTATTATACGAGGAAAACCCCTATTTCAAAAGATTCTAAAACATTCTGAATGTTATATGATGTTTAATTATTAGAGTTTTTTATATGCCAAACTAAAGGGCTTACACCAATAAAAATTAAATTTACAATGATTTCAACGAAAATATACTTAATACAGTGCAACCTCTGAATAAGCCCTCTCCGCATAAGCCCGCTTCATCTAATCTTCGTTAGAAAGTTGCCCCCACTACTTCGCGCATCATAGAATCGGGTGCGAACTTCCGAATAAGTCCGCGCATGGAAATTGCGTTTTGATCTTAATTTATGCTTTAAGTAATAGTATAGTAATGAAAATTTCAATTGATTTTGTAATAAATTTCAATAATTCATTTTTAATATAAAACTTATTAATATTTATACATTTTTAATAAAAAAGTATCAATAAAAAAATTTAATTATCTAAAAGAAGGTAAGACAAATTAACATATTCAGCAATCCTTATTAAAAAAAAATATTTTTCAATTAAATTAAAAAAAAATAGTATCACATCAAATTTCGTCAAATACTGCTAAGTACCTCTTGCAAATTAAAAATGGCGTATTTTTCCCCAAATAAACATTTTAGCTTACTCATAATACTTATTTAGAATAATATATTTAACATATTTTAAATAATACTAATACTGATAATAATAGTATTAAGAATATATACCGGGACAGCCCCGTGCATACTATTCAAAAATAAAAAATAAATCCAACGACACAAAAATGCCTTCGACACATTAGGCTGTAACTATCTCAAGCTTGAGAAAATAATTTATATACATGTAATTCTCACGTGAATATGATTCGAATGCAAGCGGACTTTTCGGAGGTTGAGCCGAGAATTTTTCGTGGCGATTTCGGACTGCGGGTGGGGGTACCTGATTTCTCGGAATTATATCCCCCTACAAGCCCAAGCCCGGTCTTATTCGGAGGTTGCACTGTAATCCCATAAAAAATAAAAAATTAAGCTTTCTTATAATGAGGTACAGCGATTTTTTTGACTACAGCTTAAAATACTCGGAGGACATCCCCAAAACATGCCACGAAAAAAACTGCGATAGGCAAGCACTTTTCAGTCGAAATTGGTTCAAGATTTCCACGTTTTGTGAAGTATATTTTGTAAACAAGAGACTTTTATAGGCTAAACAGAAAAGAAAAGTATCGATGTATCAATTTTTCGAAAAACAAGTGACATTTTCATTCAGTTTTAGTTCCGCTGAATTTGGTAGAATTCCATTACATTTAATGAAATTAGCTGGAATTTCCTTAAAATTCTTTGTATTTCTTTGAATCCTATTCAATTCTGTCGACTTGTATATGATTCTATTAGATACAATAAAATACTCTTGCATTTCGTTGAATTTATTTAAATTTATTGAATGTCAGTACATTTCGTTGAATTACATTATAAATTACGTTGAATGCCAGAGTTTCCTGGAATTATCTTCAATACTGCGTGCTCAAAATTTATATTTTTCTATTATTCTATTTCTATTTCTGTTACTTACCTATAGCTATTCAAAACAGTGAAAATTCACTGAGAATCAGTGACCATTAAGTAAAATTTCAGTAGTTTTTTACTTAAATTTCAGTCATATTTTACTGGTCTTTCCATAGAAAATTCATATAAAAAAATTATACAGAAAGTTTTTCTAACTTTGAACTGATACTTTAATGACTTTCTACTGAGAAAATAGTAAAAATGACTGGAATTTTAGTGAACAGTAACTGATTCTTAGCGTATTTCCACTAATTTAAATAACCAGAAGTACTTGACTAATCCTCAGTGATATTCCAGTGATTTAAAAATATTGAATTTTTTCGAATTTTTTCTAAAGATGAACAAACGGTTTTGTATAAAGTAAATCCTACTCTAACGCATTACTTTTATTAACAGTCCGAACACTGTTAACTCATTTGTTACGAAAAGCGCTATTGTCCACCAAAAATATTTAAAAACATCTTAATTTTAGTACATTTCAAGTGAATGTCTTTATTGACCCTCGTATATAACGATGTTGCAAACTAACTCGTATAAACTAGTAGGAAGAGGTTTCACTTTCCATGCGT
Source organism: Andricus coriarius (assembly GCA_932066315.1). NCBI lineage: Eukaryota > Metazoa > Arthropoda > Insecta > Hymenoptera > Cynipidae > Andricus > Andricus coriarius. Next base: position 21,373 of record CAKNWT010226763.1, read on the forward strand.
TGATGGCTAGTGTCTACACATAAACAAGTTCGGTGTAAATGCATATTGTATGTATGCACCGGTGTTTGTGTGGTATTCGCTTCGCGAAATGGAGGTGGGTGAGGGTGCGGGACATAGAGAAGGGTTGCATGGAAGATGTCATGAATAGGGGTGAGAAAGAAGGAGCAAGTGGAAGAGGGAGACGAGGAGTATCGCGTAAACAAAAAGGTAGTACTTTATCCAAAACGAATAGCCCAGCAAATGTTAAAACTTTCTTCCCTTTGTTACTGTGGTATTCTTCTGTCCATTTGTTGCCATTATTCCAACGAAGCACCCCCTCGAAACTCTTTCTTCTACAGTTTCTGCTCTTTACATACAATCAGCTCTGTTCTGAAATAGGAATTTTATCAAGGTCGAGTTTTTCTTTATTCATAATTCAAACGGAGTAGGATAAAAGTTAATAAAAAACAAATAAAAAGGAAATGTGCTTCACCATTTGTATAATCTTTACTTTTATAAATAATTTATTATTAGACGCAGACTCGTATTTTGAAATTTTCCGTAACTTTAGCTCAGAACTAGCTGGAAAAGTTGATAGTATTACGGAAAATTGAGTAACAGTAGACAGTTCGTTAATATTATTTAAGTAATAATAAAATAACTTCACAAGAATTGAAAACCCTCACTTACACTGTAAGAAATTTCTGTAGGAATTATCAGGAACGCTTGACTAAAGCTTTATGCAGTAGCCATTTCTAAATATTACTAAACAGGAAGGACAATTTCAGAAACGATAACTGCATAAAGCTTTAGTCACATGTTTCAGAAAATTATGTTACAATTTAAGAATTTTTAGATACAGTAACTTAAAATTTGAAGAAATTATAAAATTTGTTCCGTTCATTAATTTTAAAATAAAATGTGTACTCGATATTTGTCCAGACAATATAAATAATCGTAAGACCATTATTCGACATACGTGCAGGGGAAAAAAAAACTCTATGACAAAGTTCACTTACTAATTTTCTCAGTTGGACAGCATCGTTGTATCGAATGTATGACCAAAGCCCATCTTTTATGATAATACATTTTTTTTTTACATTTAATATACTGGGATATATGATATAACCTAGATACATGCGCAGTCGATTGCATACACTTTGTTAATATTTTCTTGCTATATTTACATTATCAGAATAAATATAGATGCGTATTTATTTAAAAATTAATTAACTGAACTTTTTGCACTAATTTCTCATCCAATACACGCACACGGGACAAACCACGCCGAGCACTCGAGCAGACTGCTTTGCCCCTCAAGAAGCAAGGAGTGCGAAAGTAGTAACTGCGCACTTTTTTCTGTTAAAATTTAGGAATTTTAGGAAACTATTTGTGATTTTTGGAGATCCACGCCGAAACGAGAATTTCTCGAATCTCGCCTGATATTGCCCGTATTCGAGATATTTTTTGTTTCGAGAACTTTTGGTTTTAAATTGTTTAATCTCATACCTCCCTGACTTGAATATCCAAGCCAGATCGGGCAAGATTCTCCATGATTTTTACAGTTTTCAACATTTCGCGTCAATCTCAAAAATAAGATATGCAGAATTTGAGCATTATGGAAGTGGAATTACGACGAATAAAAAGGCAGAAAAGAACTATCGTCAATTTCCAGCTCATCAAAGTCATGATTTGATATTAAATCAAGTAATAAAGTATAATAATTTTACCAAATCTAAACAATTCATTGGTAAAACATTGACTTAGAAAATTGTAAACAAATTTAAAACTCAAAAGGGTAGAAAATGAAAAGAAAATAGTCCAATTGCTCATAAACGCTAAAACAAGAAAACAAATATAACATTAATAATAGATTTGATGCTTTCACG
>CAKNWT010226808.1:0-33148 GCA_932066315.1 Andricus coriarius
ATATATATATATATATACATATATGAAAAAAAAACTGGAAACCCAAAAAATAAATAAAAAATTTAATTATTTTGTGGTTTTACTTTTTTGTATAAATATGGGAACTATGTATGATACGCGTATCTAATTGTATGTTATGAGGCCCAAAAAAACTACTGCGCAGCCGTAGGTCCCATAGAAAACTACTGCGCATCGAATTAAGTAAAATAAATCTTCCAAACTGTCCTGAAACTTGCCGCGCAACATTCCCCCACAAGCGGACTTTTTCTTGATTGACCGAACCTTGCCCTAACCTTTCAATATTGCCAACCTTACAATACAAGTTTTAGGAAATCTTCACGGAGTTTTTTGTGCTATTTGGGCGATGTAAGTTTGCAATCCTTAAATATTGGCACATTTCAGTTGAATAAAATAAAATTGTTATTATTGTTGAATACACGTTTTTCGACGGAAACATTTAAAATAATTATCCAGTTTTAGTGGATTATTTCTGTAATTTCCCAGCCTTTAAGAGTATTGATTTTTAAAAGATTAATAAAAAGCGTCAATCTGGTATCTTGAGGTTAAAACAAGTTAAAATCAACGACTTTCGGTTCCATTCCGCGCGTTCAACATTTTCGTTCCGAATTCTGATGATTCACATTTCCACACATTTGACGTTTCCCCAAATCCCCACTCAGGTGGCCGTAGATGCCAGATGGCCGCTGGCTCAGCTGGCTGGCGCAGGCGTGATGCGTGATCAGCCGGTGGTGTCTGTATTGCATATGAGAGCATAGTTGAGAAGTTTTATACTTTTATTGCTTCTAATAATGCGAATGATATATCTTTGAGTAAAATGATTTTTTTTGCAAAAACAGAAGTAATAGTGCATCTAATGATGGTCATGGTGCAATAATTTTGTGCGGATTTTCTCAATATCCGGAATTTTTACTTCTGACGACCGGTACGCATGTCTCGGGTAAATCGGATGAATGGAAGCTCTGAAAAATAAGCTTTGCGATTTTAATCGCTTGAAAAATTTTCTGACAGAATGAGTACATGTAAATTAATTCAGCGAAGATGCTACGATCTACTTTCACACAAGTACTCACTCCTGATCATTGTGATTGCGTTCACCTGCGTATTTATTGGAGTCATCCACTTTGGCGAGGTTAGAGACATTTTTTATTGTATTATCATTTGTTTCTTTTATCTGTTTAGTTCTATTATACAAACCTTTCTACATGAAAATGTGTCTCCAGTACCTCTTTGAGGACAAATCTTGAAATATCTTGTCAAATACTTTTTTCCTGAATTAAATATTTCCCCGGTTTATTTTCGCCTGTTGGTCCTTTTTATATTTGTTTGCGTTTGACTGACATATAGTACAGCCAAATTAGCCGAAAAGGGCTATTTGCTGGTACAAATTAGAAGCACGGAAATCTTTTTCTTAAAATGTTTGAATGTACGCCCTTTTGATGACCTTAAATGTTCGCGGCTGATTTCTTAATCAATTTTTGTTATTAACAAAAAACGTGAAATCGCAACGTTTTCTCAACACGTTCACGGTGATTGTTACTTTCGATTAAAAGGTAGGTAAAAAGTGTATAGGAATTTTTTTTAGAGTATCAAATAAGCTTTAAAGTGAGCCCTTATAGAATATCCTACTACGTAAAAAAAAAGAATGGCGAGTTTGAATTGTTGCAAAAAAAATCGCGATCGGGTTTTTGCTATTGGATTCTCAAATTGTATAGTTCAAAGTATATTAAAAAACATTTTATTTTTTTACTTCAGAAACCAATAATGACAAAGCGGTGGGGGAGAACTTTTTTTGTAAACATTCATATTTTATAAACAAAACAATCTGTTGAATACAATTTCGCTACAATATCTTGCAGATTGTGCATCTTCAGGAGAAAGTATGTTTAAGTGTCAAGAAAATTTTTCACATTGTTTATAACAAATCGTTGTAAACAAACATTTTTCTCCCGAGAAACACCAATCTAAAATCAGGACTCGGAACGGGTTACTTTTTAGTAACTTAGTTACTTTTTTGATCTGCGGTTACTAAGAAGTTACTTATTTTATCAAAAGGTTACTTTTGGTTACATTTTTGCCCGAAATGGCGAAATTAATTAATTCATTAATTGTTTTTAGGGAACTTATAAAAAATGTGAAAATTCCAACTTTTCCAGTAAATTTGGCACTTTAGAGCCGGGGGACTTGAATAATAACAATAAAATAATAATTTGTTCGTATGTAAAATGTATAAAAAGAACTATCAATTGAATTATTATGATACCTGGTAAAAATGGCAATTTAGCTAAAATTGCTAGTTCTTTACTTAAAATTTTAATATTTTTTTGTACAAATATCGAATTATGTATTATATTTTTCGATGAGAATTAATTTTCTTTGGTTTAAAATTCGGTTTAAAGATGAACAATTTTTGTTAAAACTTCATTTTTTTGTTGAAGATTCATCATTTTAGTTGAAAATTCGTATTTTATGGTAGATAATTAATCTTCTTGATTTAAAATCACCCTTTCTTTATTTGAAAATTCATCTTTTTGGTTAAAACTGTACTTATTTGATTGAAAATATGTCTTTCTGGGTTGAAAAGTCCCCTATTTTGGAAGAAAACTCAACTATTTGGCTGAAAGATAAAGTTTTTGTTCAATATCCATATTTACTATTTGAAAATTTAACTGGTTTGTAAAAATTGGTCTTTTTGGCGTAAACACTCAATAATTTGGTTGAAAAAGAACCTATTTTGTTGAAAAATCTTATTTTTTAATGAATTCTACTGTTTTTTTTATATTAAATTAAAATATTTGTTTGTAATTTTATCAACTATTACATTTTTCTTTAAGAATTCATCTTGTTTAGTGGCAAAAATTCAACCATTTTATTAAAAGTTTCATTTTTTTGTTGAAGATTCATAATTTTAGTGGAAACTGTTACTTTTTGCAGAGAAGTATGGTTACTTTTTTACTATTTTTTGAAATTCGAGCAGTTTCGAGCCCTGTGAAAGTTTTAAATGGATATCTCGAATAGTTTTCAAGATAATGATTTTTATGTTATTTTAATTCTGTGACCAGTTATAGGGGTGCCTGCCCGTCCCCAATGAGGCTTTGGAAAAGGGGTAGGGGTGTGCCCTATCATTATTTCTGTGACTAGTCACAGGGTTGCTTTCCCGTTCCCTACCCGACGTTGGAAAGGGATGGGGTGAGATCTGCATTATTCAATTATTCAATTTAACAGAAAAAAATCGATATCTCGAAAACTGTTCGAGATATCGATCAACAAATTTCAGATCCGTGTTTCTCGCAAAAAAATCCCATCGAAATCAATATTCAGAAATTATGTTAATCAAAAACAAAAGTCAATAATTTTAACATAAAAAAATGGATAAATCGAAAACTATTCGAGATATCGATTTTCGCAACGAATATATTTCACGTAAGGTTTTGGAAAACTAATAATCAACATCCACCTTCATGAATGGTTATACACCATTTTTTCAGAATTTTCTGACAGCTATGCAAAAAATATTTGTTTATAACGATTTGTCATAAACAATATGAAAATTTTGTAGACATTTGAAACATACTTCTTTGTACAAAATATGAATGCCTGAAAAATCTGTCATTTTTGGATTCTGAAATAAAAAAAAAATTATTAATTTTAACTATCCAATAGCAGAAACCCGATCGCGATTTTTTGTGCAATAATTATCGAATTTCAAGAGTACCTAATATTTTTTTGTTGAAAATTATTCGCAAATATTTTAATAATTAATAATGGCTCACTTGCGCCTTTTCTTGGGGAAGTTGGCCCAGTTTTTTCGAATCTCTTACACTATGTCAATGTCGCTTATTATTCAGTATTCCTTATCTCAGAACGTATATTCTGGATTTCTAAAACAATTAAATTTAATTGCTCTAAGATAAGCATAGTCCTTTTGTTTCTTAAAATCACATCTCTCTTCTGTTTTATTTATGTATATTTCATGAAAGATCTGCATGTAAATTATTTTCAATTCACAAATCTCATCAATCTACGGGGGTGCTTTTAAGAAAAAAAAGGACTATACTTTACTTAGAGCGATTGAATTTAATTGTTTAAGCAAATTATTATTGTTTGAATAATATCTAGTATACGTTCTAAGATAATAAAATACTGAATAATAAGTGTCATAATATAAAAGATTCGAAAAAACTAGACTTCTTTCCACCTTCTCTGTGAAAAAAAACCCAAGTGAATAAGTATTAATTGTTGAAATAATTGCTAAATGGTTTTAACAATAAAATATTACTCTTGACATTCGTATATTGTATCGTAAATTGCAGACAAAAATAATTTTTCACGATTTACACAGAAAAAAATTGTTTAAACAAATTAAATTTTTTTAAATAATTATTAAATATCCGTAAAAAATATATTACTCTCAACATTTGTTAATTATGTCAGTAATTCTAGAAAATAATAACGTTTTACGATTCTAAGGAGAAAAAATTGTTTAAACAAATGAAAATTGTTCAAATAATTATACCAAATATTTAAAAAAAGAAATACTACTCTTGGTATTTAGCAACTTTATATCATTTAACCAGAAAGATAATAACTTTTTACGCTTTTTAGGTGGGTGGGGATTGTTTATACAAATAATATATGTTGTAATACTTCAAAATTAGTATGAAAAAATTCAGAAAAATACCGTCTTTAGCATGAATTTGATAGAAAACTGATATTTTGCATTTTTTGGCACATTTTCCGGGGACAATAAAAGGGTATTGGGGGGTCAAAATTAAAAGATATTGGGTGGATATTATTCCTTGAAAATTCCTTAAGGGGTAACTATACTTTAATTCGCAAAAAGTTTATAAGTACTTCTTTTTTCCAGTTTTTAGAAAACCGTGCTTTTCCCGTTTAAAACTCCATGTTAATTTTAAAAGCCCTGGGGTACAAATTGACGTTTAAAATAAAGAAAAAAATTGCGGATTTTTTCCGGAGAACGAACAAATTGGGGGGATCGATCACCAAAAATCGAATGTCGAATTTTTACAGGTATAAATTTGAATCACCCTAATGTGCAGTGTCCTTTTCCCCGATCTGGATAATTCACTCAGAAAAAAATTTATCTTGAACTAAAGAAATCGTTTCTTTACCATCGTTTTTTTCAACTGACCCAAAAATACATTTAAAATAAAAAAACATTTATTTGATCTTAAAAAATGATGTAGTTCGTATTTTTTGGTTTAAAGAAATTATTTCTGTAATAGGTTTTCTTTAATTTAAATAAATATTTGTTTGATTCAAAGAAATTTCAGACGGAAATGAAAGAAGTAATATATTTGAGTTCAGTACTTTAAATCAAAGAAACTATTTCTTTAAATCAAAGAAATTATTTTAACACTCGAAACCGCTACTTAGCTACACGCCTGCGACATGTGATTCAGGGACGCTCCTGTACGTTTGGTTTATTTTTATCAGTTAAAAGTGGTAATTATGAATAAGAAAACCTGTGACGTGTTGACGAATTGGGGATTCGCCGATAAAATTCCACAATTTTATTTAAGTATTATTTCCTCTATTTTACTGTAATATAGTTACATATATGGTGATTCCTAACCTCATTTCCACAACATCGAACAATGCCGGTCATATCTGAATATTTTATTGCTTTAAGTATCGACAAAAAATTTGTGTTAGGAGATTAATTTCTTAATTAAAACAAGTGTAATATATATTTTGTTTGTGAGACAGTAAATAATATACATATTTAGATCCGTATTTTCCTCCCAATAGCAACTATTAATCTAATTAATTATTTGCGCAAGATACATAATAAATTATTACTTTGATTTCAAAAAATTGTTTTGTTATCCCGATAAAATATTTCTTTATATCAAAGAAATATTTAGGTTCAATGAATTAAATTTTTCTTTAAATTAAAGAAAAAATTACATTGAAACAATACCCATTTCTTCAAAGTAAAGAAAAATATACATTGAAACAATATAAATTTCTTTAAATTAAAGAAATATTTTCGTAAAATGGAAGAACATTTTTCATTCAAACAGTAAAATGTTCTGTTGAACCACAAAAAGAAAGGCGACCAAAACATTTCTTTGATTTAAGGAAAAATTTGTTTGACTGAGAGCCAATACATATTTTTCTTTGATTCAAAGAAATTTTCTTTCAGTAAAACAAACTTTTTTCTGAGTGTTCGTGAAAGGTTTGATTTGTGAACTGAAGTGATTTTTTTATTTTACTACGACTCAGTGCTACCAACGCTACCATTTGTAGCGTTCTTGAATGGTAAATATGGTAAATATCTAATGGTAAATATAGCAGAGGTTAAAGCCGCAGTATATTTACAATATATTTCAAACTATTACTTATATTAATATAAAAACTTTTCAAAGTAATAGTACTGGATTTTAATTTCATGAGATCAGGTGAAGTATCCAAGAGCCGCATCTGGATAAGAGTGCACTGCTTCAGAAAAAGATTAATTTTGGATTAAAATGTTTAAGTATTATGAACTCAAAACTTTTATTATCCAGCTCAGGTCACTCTCCCATATAGCTTTGGTTTTAAATATATTTTGTGATTTTATCCCGTTTTTATGCATTATAAGTGGTATCTTACACTCAATAAAAACTACGCTAGTCGTACAGAAATTCCGCATTACATAAGAAAAATAAATGACATAATTTTAGTTGTAATTTCATTTGAGACAGTTTTTAGAGCTTTATAATTTGTTCTCATATACCTATGTTATTGCTATTAAGTTTTCAAATCTCGAAATTCTGACTTATCTAAACTTGAATGCATTGCATTTTTTTAAGGTTTCTAATGTTTGAGAATGGACAAATATTTGTTAATACCATTCAATTGAAGTTCCAAACCAATTTAAAATTATTTCAATTGGTGAACATATTTCAATCTTTTCTGTCACCGAATTAAAGCAATATTCAATAAAATTACAATTTTAACTCAAATTAAACATTTTGCACCATTACTATTTGAAAATGTACCATTAAAAATTAAAACTATTAAAAAGATAATAAAATACTTAACAAGCTTAATTAACATTTTTTTTTTAATGTTTCTAAATTAATCAATTTAATGTTGGCGTTGTATATGTTGAGATTGTTTCAATTTCAAAATAAGGGAATCTGCGGAGTAATAATATATTTACTTTTTGCCCGAGTAATTTTTCTAATTTATAGGGCGAAAATAAATCCTATCCAATCACTTGATATCACATAAAATTATGCAATTTCGAATCAGTTCGATTTGATATTCCAGCTATGGAATAAAAAATTATTCAGTTTGCAATGCCTAATACTAAAATGGTTATATTTTAAGATCTCGAATTAAAAAATGTTCAATACTCAATCAAGCACTCAATTTAGCCAATTTGAAAAATTAAAATTCTGCTGTTTCGGATACCTAGTTCTAAAAAACTTTATTTTTTTTTTAAATCGCTAATCTAAATTTGTTCAGTTTTGAAAGCTTGAATTTAACAGGTTGTCTTACGATCAGGGAAGCCAGGGAACTTTTTTTTTATTAAAAAAACTGGAAATAATGTTTTTTTGTATAATCCTATACACACAATTTTTGTGAATACAAGTTCTAACTGGAAATCGCGTTTAAAGTTTTCGAAAATGGGGTATTTTTTATTAATCTTGATAACACGTCAAATAAATCAAAATGTTTAATATTTAAACTTGTAATAAACATGATGAAATAAGTATTCAGAAGTTATAACATTTTAGAAACTTTATCATATAATTCAGAACAATACCATCCTAATTCTAAGCTCTGAATAAATGGTGTTCTCTAAAAGATATAATAATTAGCGAATTAGTTATTATGAAATTCTACTTTGTTTTTTAAGAAGATTTCAATTTGAGCCCGTTCATAGTTTTTTAATGGGTTTAAAAATAATGATTTTTGAAAATAAACTTTATGTTGTATTACGTATTTCCCAAATTAGGAAATATAGATTAATTATATTTATTAACAACCTTGTACATCATTTCCGACTATTAAATCAAGATTTTTTATAAGTCCTTTTGTTAATTATTTTTTAAATAAAAACTAAAGATGTAAATATATTTTTGAGTTTTGCCGAACTAAATTATTGTGTTGATCGCTTAAGATTATTGATAAAAATTATAACTGCTTCAGACGTTTCGGAACATGATGGAGGCCCTCTTCAAACTTCAGTTATTTATTCTGAAATGTTTGAAAACATATTGTAACATTATTCCTTTATCTGAGCATTGTTTTTAATTCTGACGCCTGGATTCATTAGAACAGCTTCAATTTTTAATTATAAACGATTATTGCGGCTCTAACTTTAGTTGTATCGAATGGGCCCCTTATGAAATTAATCCATAAGAATTTTGACTTTTCGACGATTTAATTTGTCCTAGTCAGGAGATCGGTCCCAAGTATGCACGTCGGTACCAATTCTGTGAGGACGATAAACCTGAAACGAAATACCCGATTATTTACAAAAATCATAAAAGAAACACTGTCTGTCAACTGCATGAGTTTCCCAATTAGCATTAAAATTGACTTCACTCTTTTTCGGTTTCAAATGCTGAATTTTGAAATGATTTTCTAATATAGGAATTCTCTAGAAACGTAGCTGTCCTAGAGATGCACAGCGATCAAAATACCGAGAAATTCCAGTATATTAGGAAGACGCTCGTTTTTTCTTAAAACAAAATCTTGTCTCACTTTGCATCGTTAAAGCGATCATCTCGTATCATATTCTATTGATCGATGATTTCATTTTATAATAAGAATTAATTTAAATACATCCACTACAGCTGTCCCTTAATCCAGTGTCGACAATTGCTTTATTTCGAAAGCCTTATTTTGACAATTTAAGTTCAATTATTTAGAATCTGTCATGGGATGTGGCTCACAGAAGCGAAAATTGAATCGCTTTTACATCTTCGTGATCGATGAACCGTATTATAAGATCGAATTTATCCTATTTTGCGTTAAAATACGCATATAATTTTGCTGCCCTGATTTCGCGTTTCTAAATTATTCTGATTAAATTTTCTTCTCCCTGAGGAACAACTGGAATTTCGTTTGGAATCTTGATTTCGTCCCATTTTCCTAACTTTTGAATCTTGTTAAAAGAATTCACCTCAGGTTTTATGCTGTATCTTTGAATTGTCTCTTTATGCTCTTAGTGCTCAATAAATAAAAATGCAAGGTCCATTTTGGGAATTCTTCAAATTTTTAGGATAAAAATATTTTTTATTTTGAATGGTCAATTAATTTATTCGAGATAAGTGTTTGATATTAACGAAACTCTATTGATTGAGCTCCCGAGTGTAAACGGGTTAAAAATTCAATATTTGTTTGTCTTGATTTTGTCAAACACTTTTCGAAAAGATTAATCTTGACTAACTCCTTTTCACGTTAGTATCGCATTGGTTAATACTAATTCATATCATTAGCAACGTGATCCTTGATTTCCCGTATGTTGACGGGCTGAAGAAGGATATTTTATTATCGTTCAGAATTAGCTAACCTGAAACTGTCACGGATTGGGGAAGAGCGTAAAAAGAACATACACAAGAAGTCCAATATAACGCCAGTTTCGGAGGTTGCCTCGCGCTGGCCGTGGTACTAAATCAGTCGTTGGAAACGTAAACAGTCACGGCCGTATGAACCATTTCTGTTGGATTTTTCTCCCGCTTTTTTCGCTCCCGCTTACTGCTCCCCCGTACTGCCCGCGTTTATCGCTCCTCTACTGGTGGAGACGCATTATTGACACTACTTGTGCGCTGAGAAACTGCGTGGGCCAGTAGTTCTAGGAAGAACTAAATCAGTCGGCCTTATATTGGACTTCTTGTGTACATTTAAATTCATTAAACAATGAGAGAGTCATTTTTTCTTTTGTGTGGGTCGATTAAAAAGCATCTAAGCGTTCCAATTGTTCCTGAAAGCATTTGTAGTTCCTATACCTAGGATATCTCAATTTGAAGACTCAGCGAACAAATTTCTACGAAGCGAGTAGAACGCCAAACACGCCTTTGTGGTCAGTGTTAAGGGGGGAGTATAGTTGATTCGGGCAAAAAAGGCACATTTTCAAGAATTTTTTCAAGCGATACAGGTATTGTTGGTTTATTTATTTAATCGGTACATAATAATAGAACATCTGATCATCCGAAATCAAAAAATCAAAGTGCATTCGTTAGGTGAGATGTTTCTCGAGGTAACATGGCTCTCCTTTTTTTTTAGGAATTTTTTTTTTTTCAATACTTTTAAGTCAAAACGCGTTTTTTTCTAACAAATAAACGAATTTGTTATGGTAAAATTAATAATAATAATATTTTTAAAAACTCGGCATTGTTACCTCATGAATTATGTATAGAAATAGTATACCAAATTTTAAAAGGATCCATGCAGTAGATTTTGAGTTACAACCGTCACCGTATTTGAAAACGTGGTTTCGAGAAAGACGCGTTTAAAGTTTTAAACATGAAAAAATCCAAAAATGTATCTTTTTATATTTACAAAGAATCATCGATGCCAGGTCCTGACATACTTCAAAACTCCACATCTCCGTTAGTTTTGCTCCGATTGGCTTGAAATTTGTATATGACATTCTTGAGATGTTGTACATTTATATAAAAAAATAGCGTCTGTTTTTGACCGAATTAACTATACTCCCCCCTTAAACGCAGACTGATTACCTGTGACCTGTGCGTTCCTTTGTATCGAGTGCGGTGTAATTGTCGCGGGCCCGGTCATCCCCTCTTTTCGAGTGGTTACGCACGCAATCGCTCTGGTTTCACATGAACCGCTGATAATAAAAAGTGGAAATACTACGTAGGTGAGTAAAACGCAGCTATAGAAAAGTGCCTACAAAAATTGGATATAATTTCAGGTCTGTAAAAAGCAGTAATATAACATTGGCAGTAAAAAGTAGACAACGGTACTTGGGCCGTAAGAAACCGCAATAGAAAAATTCGGCAGTAAAATGTGGACACGCGCGTATATTATTATTGTGTCCACTTTTTACTACAGAGTTTTTCTATTCCTGCTTCTTACGGCCCAAGTACCGTTGTCTACTTTTTATTGCCAATGTTCTATTACTGCTTTTCACAGACGTAAAATTATATCCAATATTGGTAGGAACTTTTCTATAGCTGCGTTTTACTCACCTACGAGATATTTCCACTTTTTATTATTAAACTCCAGGTACACTCGAACCCCAAAGATACGTGAATCTCGCGAATCGGGAACTCCAAATATACGAGCGTGAAAGGGGCCCCCCACTCCTGCGTCGTTTAGATTTCGGGGATAATGCGTGAGAACGCACCGGGCCTACTTCGCGCACGCGCGCGTATGCACTTCGCAGTGAACAAACGTCAAGGATTCGACGTTTATTCGCGCGCGCCTCACTCTAGAATAGGGTACGGGTACAAGGGGAAAAAATTCCGCTCGCATTTTTGGAGCCTGGGCGCTCGTATCTGTGGAGTGCTCGTATCTTTGGTGTTCGAATGTAATTATTTTTGATATTTTAATTGGCAAATAATTCTTATATATAAGTTTTAATTTATTTGGCATTAGTAGTTAATTATTGTTAATTACTCTAAAAATAAAGGATTAAAAATCGTATTTTGTAATCACTTTTCAATAAGTAATCCTTATTATCAAAGAAATTAAATATTATATCTAAGAATTTTTAACAATTAGAATATCAAAAATAATTAACCAAATATATCTTTATAACCGGGAAAAACCCGAGAAAAGTCGGGAATTCGGTGGGTGAAAATTGGTAGACAGCACCTTGCAGAAATATAATCAACGTTATATTTTGTTAATATTATGCGCCTATATTATTTTTTATTCGAAAAAGAAAAAAACTTATCATTGAAAAATGTCAGGGAAAAAAGGGATAGTCATGGAAAACGTCAAGGAATTTTAAATCTAGGCTTCGCTGGACACCCTGATTTAACCCTTCAAGTACACACTGGGTCAATTTGGCCCACAAACAATTTTTGATCAAGGAAGAGTTAGCATATAAATTGTTAACTAAAATTATTAACCATTAAAAAAGTTACCATTTTTTTTGTAAAATTCAATTTTTCAACAAATAAAAATATTTTTTTTTTGTATTCTTTCAAGTACGTTAAAAACTTTAAAAAAAGCACTTATAATGCTTATAAATTACTTTAACATACTTGAAAGTGTACATGATAATTTACCTTTTGTAATGTTGACTTCCAGAATTGTTAATTTTGTATAGCATTCAAATGTAAAATTGTTCCATGTTATGGGTTATAGTTATTTCGAAGGGCACAATAATAATATTGAAAGCTTCTTATATGATGTTGTATAATACTAGGCACTGTCTAGTATTTCGGAATTTCCCGTAAGATTGACCGGTCAAGTAATCCGAACGAGCTGGAAATGGGTTAGGTGTACGGAAACATTTGAAACATTTAAAGTAACAGGTTCAATTTTTAAATATTTAGTACTAAAAAGGCTTACCTTACCGAATTCTAATTTATTTAATTATGAAGGATACTGATCTAAAATTGTGTACATTATTAAACGATTGAACTTAATGTTGCTAAATTTTAAATGCTTCGAATTCGAAAAAGTTTCACTTGTTAGTTGTGAATAGGTAGGGGAGAGTGAGATATGGTGGACCGCTTTTTAATTTCTTCATTATTTGATATTTAATTAATTGATGGATGTTACATTTCAGTCAGCATACCCCATACATTGGGGTACGGAGACCGTCATGTCACTGCCGTTTATTTAAACAGTATGAACATTGTAAAATAAAAATTATATAGTATAATAATTCTGGAAAGTGTAATGTAACGAAAAAAAATTACTTCAGGTATTCTCAACACTAATTTAACGTTTTATTATTAATCAAAGTAAAGTATGTGGCGAAAGCAGTTATAACTTCTTACTCTCGGCTGAAACACATGGGCACGCCGCGGCGCGGCGTCATGCCTTATATATGACGGCCCAAGATTTAATTAATTTGAATACATTTAAAACGTTTATAGAAACAAATCATGATACCTGTAAGTGTTTAGTTTCAGCTAAAGACTTTTTCATGGGCTTCCGCCAAAACTGTTTTTTCATAATTACTCTTCTGACGCGAATTTTAAAAGAGAAATTGGATCAAATTACTATTTTTCTAAACAGAGAAAACTGTTTTATGTGAAAAACTAATATGAATATCAAAAAATACGTGCGTTATTTGTAATAGACACCGTGCCCAGCAGCGACACCATACCCCACTCTCCCTACTAAATATAGCAAATGAGTCCTTGTTATCACTTTCAGGTGTGCATACAATGGAGCAAAGAGAAATATGAAGCAGTATTTCATTCTTTCAATGACAATATACTCGGCATATCATTTCAAAAAAAATTGTGCCAGCACGTTCCGATCGATGTTGTATATACTTGGGTAAATGGATCAGATCCGGTTTTCCTTCGAAATCTCGAAGAACATGTTCCAATATTAGACATTAATTCAGCTGTGTCTAGATTTAGTGATAAGGATGAGTTGAGATATTCTCTCAGATCATTAGAAATGTATGCGCCTTGGGTCAGGCACGTTTATATCATAACCAATGGACAAATACCAAGCTGGTTGGATATGGACAATTCACGTGTGACTGTTGTCACTCATGATGATATTTTCATTGATAAAAGTGATTTACCTACCTTTTCTAGTCCTGCCATAGAAAGTCACATTCATAGGTAAAGTTTCCGAAGAAATTCCTTATATCAAGATAAATCAATTACTTCATTGACAGCTTTTATATCAAACTGAAGCCTTTTTACGACAATTGTTTATTAGGATTTCAGTTTGTAAAATAATTGGAAATTATTTGCTGGAATTCTAAAGATAAGTTTTTAATTGAAATAAATACTTAATTTTTCAGAATCTCAGGTCTTTCTGACAAATTTTTATACTTCAATGACGATGTTATGTTGGGTGCTGAAGTTTGGCCCGAGGATTTTATAACACATGCAGAAGGTCAAAAAGTGTATTTAGCCTGGTGGGTGCCAGATTGCTCCGATGTTTGTCCCTGGGCTTGGGTCAGTGATGGGGCTTGTGATCCGACTTGTAATACCACGCTGTGTGAATTTGATGGTAAAAATATTTTAGTGTTATAAAATAATCAAAAAAGTAACCTTATTTTAAACTCGAGAAAAAAAAGAATGTTTGACTGCAAAAAAATATATTAATTTATTGATATTCAAATATTTCCTGATAGTTGATAATAATCTTAAACTTACATTTTATATATAAATCTATCTCTAGATTAAAATACATAATTTTTAAATAGGAGGAGATTGCGATCCGTTGCCAATTTCAACAGACAGTGAAGGTATGGAAGACGAAAGTGACTATCCGTATAAATTTTTGCGGGAATCACAACTTAGGGCCAGGGAGGCCGAAAGATTATTAAACGCTTTAAAAACTTCCACCTCTCAATCTTCCATCGACAACACCACAAATTTAATTCTCTTGCGAGTCTTGGAATCCTACAAAAAACAAGTTGAAAACAAAGTGAGAAACAGCACAGGAAGTAATCGATCATCCCATACAAAAAATCATACAAATTTATTGAACCTTAAGAAACTTGCAAACGATAGTGGAACCTCAACTCACGGAACGCGAAGATTATTACTGCCTAAGATTTTTAAATCTGACAATGTAGAGGGCGTAAATGACACGAAACTTCGAATGCAACAAAAACATTTCCTAAACGACGACATTATTAATTTAGTGCAAGTTAATAATACTGCAAAATCTTATAAACTCAAATACGCTGATCAGTTGAAACGAAAACCAAGACAGCTTGATACATACGCAGAATCCTTATTATACGTAAATAGGATATATAACTTAGCTTACGGTTTTCAGAGGCGAAGAGTTCCTGCTCATATGCCTCATTTACTAGACAAGTGGATTATTAACGATATGCAAACAAAATTTCAAGATGAATTCAAGAAAACTTCTAGTCACAAAGTCAGAAGCGCAGAAGATATGCAGTTCGCCTTCTCTTATTTTTACTTCGTAGCGAGCGAAAAACGAAATCTGCCAACTTCAGATATATTCAACAGATTCGACACTGATAAGTCTCAGTAAGTTTCTAATCAGAAATTTAAACCATTATGTTCTTTTCGGCATTTTTGAAAGTATACAAATGGATCTTTTATTTACAGAACTTGGTCTGATAGAGAAATTCGAACACTATTGTCAAGAATGCATCCTTTGCCGTTGGATTATAGCTTGGTTATGGATTTTGAAAATTCTATCACGAATTGTTCGCGAAAAGTAGAAATTGAGGAAACGCCATCACCGCCTTCTGGAGAGAGATATTTAGACTCAACACTGGTAAGCACATTAATCCAAACACAGGCGTCGGAGTCACGCCACTTTTGACACTTTTTTTAACAATTCAATTACAGTCAAACTCGGGTATAGTGCCCCCGGATATATCCCTTCCGAGAATTGACACCGCGCCGCGAGTATGTTTGAGGGGAGCTGCGCGGGGTTTGCGGGATTCACTAAGGCGTGACAAAACAGGAGCGTTTTTGTAAGGCGCTGTACACTAACGGCCTACCTGTGCAAGTACGTCATGACGTTACGTTAGTTCACTTCAAGTGGGAAGCACACACATAGCGAATAAGCATGATGGCGAGCTCGCGTCGACCAACAGTGGGGCTTTGATGTCTAAAGCCAACTGAAGCTGTTGTCAATGTCTTTGACATTGACAACAGCGCCATCTGACACGCGAATATATATCGCGAAGTTATTGGAGCAATGTTCATGAAAAATAGCAGTGAATATCAATTCATTTTAATCAAAAATATTATACTACGGTTTTAAATTAATTATTTACTATAGGTATTAGATAGACAGAGATAGAGAGAGTATGATCGTTTCGAAACGAAAAGACCTGTCATTGGAACACAATCGGATCGTCTTTGTCTATCTCGCATGGTAGAAAGAGAGGTCCGATCGCCTTCAGGCATCGAAGTTCCACTGTAGTGTTTGATAATGTCAAACTGTCAAGTGTTGACGTGAGAATGGTGAAAAAATTTCGTGGACAGTTAATCTAATATTTATAAAAGTAAGTGATTTTCTGTCAAATAACTTCTTCGTATGTCTGGTTGTGATAGTTATGTGTTTTTGGACACAGCTGTCTTCGAATGTTTTAATCAAGTGAGCGACAGAGTACCTAGACCGATTATTCAAGAGAAAGCTCTTCTTTTAAACGAGATGCTCAACGGCCTACAAACGTTTCAAGAACATAAGCAGGAAACACATTTATTTTAACGTGTTACAGCAAACTTTCTTCCTCGTTTCAGTTAAATATTTAGTTTACCCTTGTCTCCGTATTAAAAAAATATTTTTTATACGCAGTAAAATTCACGGGAAACGGTTTATATGCAACTGACTGTTCACGTTCAGAGTGGAGATATTTCCGGTTCGTTAAGGGTAGGTCAGGTTCAAGGTCAGCCCCAAAACCAGCGCTATTTCCGATTTCGGCTGTATTTCGAAACTAGGCTAAAGGAACAATTGTCTAGGAAATAGGCAACCTCTATGTATTTTCTTTCATAAATTTAGAATGGAAAGAAGAAATTGTGACACAAATTAAATTTACCAAAAACACAATTTCTCGATTTGCATTTACCAAACGTTAGAGTGCAATAATCATTTGTCGAGCGCATAGCCTAACCCAAAAATTCAAAAATGTATAAAGTTCAAATCGATTTATAATCATCATACATATTAATAATATTTGAAAACAGTAATTAAAAGTGTAAAAATACAATTTGTTAAATATCTGAATAAGAAATTTTAAATGTGGAGAATAGTGAGATATTTAGGTAAAAAAACGACCTTTTTTAGGTTTTCTTTTTGGAGAATAAACACGACGTTACTTATACATATCGACAAATGGGACATAATTCACAAAATCGATATCACCATTTCTCGAGATGGGTCGGTAGGTATCCTTTTGCACTAATAGCCAATTGAACTAAAGCCCATTTGAACTAAAAAAGTTTTATGACGCTGAATATGTTTGGCCTGTAGTTAATTTCAATTTGTGGCGTAGTGTGGCGCGGCGTTTACAATCCTTGTTGGTTAAATTTAAATTTAAATTTCGAGTCAGGTAGTGAAAATGGAAAAAGGAACGTGTGCTCATGATCAGCTATGATACTATTTTGGATGTACTTGGGGAAGTTAGAGCGATGAAATATCTACTGCAAGTAGGTGAGGGGATGACGATCAGAGGTAAAATTGTCCAGACACGTTAAAAAAACTTTTTGACCTTGAAAGAAGGTCGTAAATTTGCGATTTTTAAACAAATGTTCAGTTTTTCATTTTTTTTAAGGTTATACAAATTTGTTTTCAATCACGTAATACACGTTTTTGGTTTATTTTTTTACGCAGAATACGCGTATTTTATTTTTTAATTATTTGGGCTCATATTCAACCACTGTTCAACATCCTTTCAATTTTGATCAAATTTTCAAATTAAGACAAAATTTTCAAAAGTTGTGAATGTTAATTAATTGAACTAATTAAAGTTTTATTATTACGCACCCTTCACAATTTATTCATCAAGTACATTCAAAATTATATCGTGACTGATCATGAGCACAAGTTCCGTTTTCACTACCTGTTTCAAGATTTAAATTTAAATTTATCCAACAAGGATTGTACACGCCGCGCCACACAATGCCACGAATTGAAATTTACTCTACCATTTTAAATAACTAACATCCCACCTATCTTGTCTTTTCTACAGTCGAAAAATATATTCAGCGTTATTCAACTTTTTTAGTTCAATTGACTGTTAGTGCAAAAGGATACCTACCAGATGGGTCATCGAAATGTGGAGCTTTGCCAAAAATTATCCCCAATTAGCCGATGATTTAAAAAAAAATACTAAGTGCAATTTTTTCAGATAATATAATTATTTGAAAAAAGTTAGATTCATCCTCATCACTACAGTAGCATTTAAATATAACAAATAAATAAAAAAGTAACCAAATTTGTGCTTCAAAATTTCTGATTCAGCCAACCTAAAATATTAAGCAAATGGCGAATTTTCCTCAATTTCATGAGGGACTTATTACAGATATTAAATTCGGAATGAATTTCTCTTCTAAAAATATGCTTTTTTTAGAGTTTGTAGTTTAGAGTACCTGCATTATTATAATATAATTTTTATTATAATTTACTATTTATCATCAAAAATATCTGTCGATTCTCCACAATTGGTGCTCCCTCTGTAATTGGTTCCTTTACCCTATTTTGAAAAACAAATTACACTAATGCTACTATTTTCTTAAATTGCTCGCTGTGCAACTAGCTTTTCACATTTTCTTTAAACTATCTTCGAACTTATTCGCTAGATTGGGTAAAATAACATCCGCCATCAGAAAATGAAAATTTTTACAGATTTCAAAATTTCAAAAAGGTTTTAATTTATTTTAAGATATTTACAAAGATTTCAACAGAGTCCAAAGCGTTTCGAAAAATCTTAACTGATTTCAGGGATCTTAAGAGATTTCAAGAAGTTTCATCCGATTAAAAAATCTTTTGAGAACTTTTAAGAGATATTACAAATTTCAAGATAATTTACGATTTTTCAATGAATTTTTAGGGATTTCACCGGACCTATGCGATTTTATAGGATCTATAAGGACGTTAAATATTTAAAAACTTTCAAAGCAAGACATTTCAATAGATTAAAAAAGTTTCAAGGAATTTTACAATCTTTGAGGGATTCATAGGATTTCAAAATAAATTAAAAGATTCCATAAGAATATACTGAATTTCTATAGATTTGAAGGAATTTAAAAAAATTGGAGAGCATTCCAGGGATTTCACAACATCTCAACAGAATTTGGGGCTTCTAAAGCATTTCAAAGCTTTTAGGGTATTTTAGAAGATTCGAAAGGATTTCACTTGATTTTACGGAAGACGTATATTGTATACCAGATTTCAAAAATAGTTAACCCCTCGATTCAATATTTTAAAAACTGCATGACACTATTTTGCTACTATTTTTTAAATTTTATTCTAATATGATAACTATGTTAAATTTCGCAAATGAGTCTGAGGCCTGAAACCATGAAAATACTTCTTAACTTTATTATTATAAAGCCCTCTGCTTATTTCACCGTATTACATTTTTCAGCCTGTTGTATCGAAAGAATTAGTTCTTAAGTGTGACTCAATCAGTCAAAAACTTCGGGCTAAATTTGGTGAGCAGAAACGATATAAACACGAAGTCGTTAAAGCAGGGAAGAACGAAATTTTCGAGATGCTCACGAGTAATATTTCAATGACTGTTCAAATTTTAGATGAAATACGAAGAGAGCCAAAGTTAGTTGTGCAATAATTCAGTTGTTATCTACTTTTTGTTTTGTTATTCAGCTTTTTAACTTTTATATCTTTTTCTAGGAAATTTATATGCTTAAACGATGATATGGACCCAAATCGTCGATCAGAGAATGAAGTAGTGCGAGCTTTACTGAATGACTTCTATCGATCGCTCTATCCCATAAAAAGCAGTTTCGAATTACCAGCTCAATACAGAAATCGCTTTTCGCATCGCCACGAACTTTTTGAGTGGAGAGCAAGTAGAGCCAAAGCTAGAAATTTGCTTCTGGGCCTCGTTGCCGTGTTGCTGATATTAACATTTTACCATCTTTTTCACCACCAAATAAGAAGAATACTGAGAATTCGTACACTGCCTACTCTTCTTGTTTGACGATAAGGTTAGTGCGCTAAAATGATTCGATAAGGTTTAATATTATTTGTAAACTAAGATAAGCCAAGCGAGTTTGACACAGAACCAGGTCGATTTAGTTTTTTTCCATCAAGTTATTTATATGTGTGTGAAGTCTAATTAACTGATTGATGGAAAGAGGCTCATTTTTCTAAACATTTTCTAACGTTCCTACTTTTTATATGCTTTATTTGTTCATAAAATTGGGATCCCATGGAGATTTCAATAAACTGTTAACACTAATGAATAAGATGTGTTTTGTTCTACTGGTACACGTGATGTTTTATTAGAAAGGTAGAGCTTTATATTTTAAACACTCATCTGTCCTTTATTTTAGCGAATAAATTTGCCAAATAGTTCTACTTCAAAGATACAGAATCTAAAAATTGTTCACTTTTTGTCAAATTTACCGTGTCATATTTTACAATAAACTAAATTGTGGATTATTACAGCCTATTCTTGACCAATAAAACTTGCGGTTTTTGTTTTCTCTCATTTAAGACCAAAACGAGAAATCATTTGCTGTAAAGAATTCTTGAAATACAACACCACGGATCCAAAATCGAACAAAGCATCCACAGCAATAAAATTAATTTTATATTCTCGATTACATAATCAATTGTCAACAAGTATAATCCCTATTTTGATTTTCAAATTATTTTCATATATTTTTACAAAATGTGATCTAAATTAGATTCTTCAAGGACGCCTGGTAGTTTAAACCATATTACCAAAAGTTATTGAAAGGAAACTACTCTAATTTCTAATCTCAGAAGTTTACTGAATTTAAATTGCAGTCATATTCTGCTGAATAAATTCAAGCGTCTCAGCTAACTAAATCTCGATAGAGGGGTTGATCAGGAGCTATACTGACAGAATGAAATTTGATTTAATTACCAATAATTGGCATGCGACCATGCTTTCACAAGATTAGTTTTTTAAAATAATTTCAAAGTGTTTTGAATCAATTACTCAAAATCCTTTAAACTTTATAAGGCTCGAAGTAACAGACCATAACGATATGGTCAGCCCGACTCTGGGTGAGGTTGGCCCAACTGTCGGCTGCAGGAATCTCATCTTGGTCTCCACCCTTAAAAAAAAAGAAAAAACCTTAATAAAGAAAGCAATGGAGGATTTTTGACTTAACGGAATATTTAATATATGTTGCTCGAAAAGTGATAGTAATCCTTTTTGTGGCGGCTATTCCTGCCGACAATGGATCTTTTCCAGAATGCCAGGTATCCTTGACACCGATACCTCTCTGTAGAGCAGGCGTGGTCTGAAGTTGTTAGAGGTTCTAATAATTAGTTTTTCCTTTAGATTTGCTTGGACTTCATATATTGAATTTGACTATGAGCCCTCTTCGTCCACCTTTGGACTTAATCCACTGACTCGACTTTTTGACTAATTCAAGTGACTTAACTTTGACTAAGTCCACTTTTGTCTTATCCCCGCATTAATTTTGATCTTGAAGGCGTTCTGGAATAGGTTGAGCAGCGATTCGACGATAAACTTAAACTTCTTTTTAACGCTTAAAAACGTGAGTATATAAAGGAAAAATTATGTCGGAGGTGCAAAAAGGCCTGGTCTTTTTTGACATTGATTTACCATGATAGAAATCCTGGGCAACAGCTCTACAGGGATGCGCATCCTGCAGTTTCTGCAAAAACAAATTTTATGGCACTGTTTTATGTCTTCAGTCAACCTTTTATATAAATTTACGACTTCAGATCGTAGAGGTATCTCTTTCTCACTCGGATTTTAATAAGAACGCCAACTGAGTCTCGACTCACCGTCCGATTGAGAAGTTGTAACAAAGAATTTGAGATTAAACTGATTTCTCAGTGCTCAGCATTTTGCTGGAGTAGCGTGGATTACCTGAAAAGTTTCTACATTTAGAGAAAATGAAGGATCTCGTTACCATGCCGATAAAAGAAAATGCGAACATATTAAATTGACAGGAAAATATATATTGACAAATAAAACATTTGTACAGATCAAGGACAGCTTTTTCCAGCGCAATAGTTACCATATTTCCGGAAATAACGGCCAACCATCTCCTGATATTGTAATGCGCTCCTTCTGGTTGAAATGAATGACAACGGTGTATTTTTCTCGTAACCAACGGCCCCCCAAATCGTTATCGAACCACCGACAGATTGGCGTTGCTAAAAATCTTCATTTAAGTACGTAAATCGTGCCAATATCAGGCAAATCTGTTTAGACAGTTGAGATTGAACTTTTTTTCGTCTAAAAAAATGAGTTTGCACCATTGGTTTGTCCATCGAATATGATCGGAAGCGAATTTTTAGCGGCGTTCAGTATTGGCTGGTGACAGCATTGGCTTGCGCATAATTCTTTCGTATTTCAAGCGCTGAGAACCGCTCAAAATTTGTCGTGTACGTCTAACACCAATAGGTAAATTGTTTTCTTTTAATTGACGGCTTTCTTTTAATTTCTTTTTATGTCATTTTTGCGTGATTGATATTGTTGACGGACGTCCAATTTTTTAGTGTTGACCATAATTTTCACGATCTTTTAGAAAATTTCGCTGAACTTTTTCACTTTGGTTTAGTTTCTTTTATATCTGACAGTTTGGCAGCTTCAAGTGTTACGAACGAGCATAATCAAACAAACATTCTTTATCTAATTATTCTCTTCCGTTACTTAGTAGCGAAATTATTTTGCTCCTCAATGAGAGAGATAGAGGGTTGGTTTTCGCCCTTATTCATTCAAGGGCGTCAGCTGCTGTCCAGAGTCAGTGGTTAAATGCATTTTGTATTTTTAGGCGAAAAAAATGAATTTGACAAGGGTCTTCACATAAAAATTGGTATATTTTATTTTAATAAAATTAATTTAATTTGTACAGGAGAGGTAAGTGTGTGTGTCTGTTTGTTTTGTACTCACCCTACCTTGACGCCTTCTACGTCTACGATGAATCGGAGAGAGAAAACACGAATCCTTTTTTTTTTAAAGAACTAAGACTAACCAACTGGGCCAATTCCCCGGCGCGCTTGGCAGCTGACCGGGGAATTGGCTGTATGTATGATTCTGAAGGGAAGTTGAACTAAATAAATGCGAATTAAGTTTTTTTTCAGTTGCGGTTGTCCGTTTACGTTTGAAATGAATGCGTGAAATTTTAGGGTGCCAGCAATTGTAATTGATTTAGTGAATTTAGTTTCCAGTTTTTTGTTCATCTCCATATGATATTCTTTTGAACTGAAAAGAATTACTGTTTTCTTCAAATGTTTAGAAGCCCATTCGAATAAATCCATCCCTTTCAGGATTGGATTCTGTGCCGAGCACTGCAAACTAGCTTTTGCGGCAAATCCTTTCCAATTTCCACCAATCTCATCACCTGGACCTTTCCTATTGTAAGGCGCTTGAACTCAAGCTCGAAACTAGGCGGGGCGTTGTGGTGCTTAACCGGAGGTATTATGTTGCGTTGGCACGCTTAAATCAAGTTCCCCATTTAAACCAACTGGCACTACAACTTTGTATGTGATTCTGGCGTTATGTTGCCTACGAACTCAGTTCCGCACCACCATGGAGGTCGAGTAGAAGGCGCGTTTCTTTTCACGTGGTGATCCCCAGTAGGCCTAATCCAGTTGTCAATAAAGCATGCGATTTTTTTTTGTGATGAGTTTAATTAGAATGCATTAATGTGGATAAAAAAAATCCACTTATCAATAAAGCATACAATTTTTTTTTATTTATTTTTTTATAAGGAAGAGTTTAATTAGCATGCATTAGTGTGGATAAAAATAAAGCAGCGCGTGTGTAGTATCAAAGAAAAGTTCTTCCACTGACCCATGCATACTTCTCCATATATATTCTATTAAATAGTCGTCAGTCCTAGAGACAGCCATTCGACCGATCCGCCTTCGCATATCGCGCTCATTTTGGACCATTTCGACTCGATGCCCTGCGTGTGAATATTCCTGTCCGACGGATTAATGAAATTTTTGGAATGATTGGCAGTAGAGTGTGTATAATAAATGCGATCTACCCCACAATGCCCTTTCCAACAATCCGTTATTATATGTGTACCGGGTAACAAATTTTCCTGAATAATTGCATGCAATGTTGTAGCATCTCGATTTTTTACTACTTGATAAAACACTTTTTTGACTCTCTGTCAACGCCTCCCACTATCCACCTCGTCCTCCTTTTTCTTCCTATGTTATATTTTCGTTTCCCGAACGCGCTTTCATCAATTTCTACTGTTTTACCGGGTCCCCCAATTTTTTGTTTATTTTCAAATAAACAATTATTATATATATAATTACTCCCCCCTGCCTCTATATATCATGGGCACACTCACATTAAATTCAGCCATACTTACACATATACGCGCATATAGTGCGTAACATTGAGCAATCTTTTAATGTGAAGTTTTCACATTTTCCGCTTCGGTTAATGGTTTGCCGTGTCCCATTGTCGATCGAATAAATTCCAGAAAACGACTGCTTTCCAAACTTCAGGGCGTTCTTCATCTCCCGAGTCTTCATCTGTTATGTCATCGGTGGCATTCATGGGGGACAAGATCGTAATATCGACACCCCCATCAGGCACTGAATCCAAATCCTGAGATCTGTTATGATGGCACGCACCGTGTCTTTTGAAAGTTCCGTTTCCCGAACAATTATGCTTAACGGATACCGTAACAGCCATCAAACTACAACTTGTGAAATTCTATGCACTTTTACGTTCGCGGCATTAAAAAAGTCTCGATTCCGACCATTACTTGTTAAGTTTAATGTCCCGCCGCATGCTGTATGTTTTTTATTTTTTGGAAGTAAATTCCACTCTAATATGAAATTAACACACCAAGAGTTAAAACATGTTTCAAAAGCTTACCTGCACTTTCCAATCCCTTGCCGTTGAAACGTTCAAAATTATACTAATTGCAAAACGATTAAGCACTCAGGTCAAATTGCCCCTATCCCCACTCTTGGTTAATCTTACGAAAAATTCCGTATACACGGACAGTTCTTAAATTTTGAGGTTTAAGAATATTCTGGAATTTATAATATCTTAGAAGCTACCTTGATACATAGTCGATTGCAAACAATTTTTTTTAAAAGTATAAAAATGGTTACAAATTTCTTTAATTAAAAAACAGAAAAAAACTCATGTTTCAATGACAAGTAAAAAGGCCGTTTGAATTTTCAACAGTTGAAATACTGAACAGTTGGACATTCAACAGTCGAAAATTAAACAAAATTGTATATTGAATTTTCAACAGAATCACATACAAAGTTGTAGTGTCGGTTGGTTTAAATGAGAAACTTGATTTAAACGTGCCAACGCAACATAATACAGTAGCCTCCGACTGAGCACCACAACGCCCCGCCGAGCAGCGAACTCGTGTTCATGCGCCTTACAATAGGAAGGGTCAGTTGAGCCGTCAGGTATGGCACGGTACCCTGACATCGTCTTAAGCCAAAGACCAAAGCGGTGAGACGAGGGATAAAAAGGGTCGAAAAACGGCAGGTAATTAGTGAACGCTCTCTTAAAAACACTTTTGTTCCCTAATTTGTTTATAAATACATGAAAAAATTGTGATGCATTTAAAACCGCTGCACTTAATTTTTAGAAAGTTTCTGCACCAATCAAAAGTATTTTTGAATGAATCGAATTTCAATGAGACAGCGCCAGCCGGTGCACCGACTGGAATGGTCGGCCCGTCCGAGAGCGCAAGGGAGGGTTTTGCTCGGATATATCGACGCCTCCATTTCATATCGCTCCACGTCGCGGTTGGTCGCTGTATAAGATCAGATCCTATACTTATACAAAGTATCTGAAGTGTTACATACACCAAACGCAACGTGGAGCGGTTTGGAATGGAAGCGTCGATACACATATACGCGCATATAGTGCGTAACATTGAGCAATCTTTTAATGTGAAGTTTTCACAATTTCCGCTTCGGTTAATGGTTTCCCGTGTCCCATTGTCGATCGAATGAATTCCAGAAAACGACTGCGTTCCAACTATTGTAAGATTGTGCAAAAGTTTCAACAAGGTGCGTAGTGCTAAACGTATCAACAAAGATTTCCAATACATCAACAATATCGTTATAAACACTCGAAATGGCGAGTGCGTCTAACGTTATTTTCTATTTGCAATTTGTGAAAAATTTTATAAATAAAAATTTACAAATTATTTCGAAAAATATTTTCGTGACGCAAATGTAATTAATCGTTAATAAAATTAAAATAAAACGAAATATAAACATTTTCCGCAGGGTCACTTGCAAAATAAATTGACTCCAAACGAGCGAACCCTCATTGCTAGTATCGAAAATTAGTTATGAATTTATTCACTGCTCAAGGCCTCACATATAATATAAGAATCCAATCAAAGAAATAACTGAAATACCAAATTCCATTGACGACGCGATGAATTCGTAGTGCGCTCATGATAAATAATTAGTCTTAATTAATAACAACTATCACTGAAAATCTGTTAATCGGATTTAAATTTTACGAAGTCATTCCGAAATGAATTAATCAAATTACAAGAATTCTATAGTTAATTAATCACGACTCATAACACTCTTATCGTGAACGTTCCAACATGGCTTCCCTTTTTTACTATAGCGGTCACGAAAAGTCGACACCATGGTGGAAAGTTTCACCTGTTGAATTTTCTCACGACCCATCGTCATGACTAATTATTTTACACTCCCCAAAGAACAGTTAACCTGACGAGAAAAAGCTTACTAGAACCCAACCACACATTTGGACATTCGGAAAGCATAACTATAATTCAAGCATTGAAGGGTAGGAATCAATAGACATACCTTATATTCGATGAGCAACTTAAATTGATTAGAATTTCAGATTGAAGCTTCCCGCCCAGTAATTTTCGTTCCTGAAAACCTCGGAATTCTGGATATAAGCTTCACGCCCATTAATTTTTTATATTTAGAGTTCTATATACAGCTCCTATCAGGATTCTGCGACTCAATGTAAAATATTACAAAGTTACGTTCTACGATCTGCTTGAACAAAGAGTGACGAGAAATGCATTCGTCTCCTGCTGTGATTGTCATTTGCTATTATATTCATATTAGTTTCCATCCCGTTCATTTTTGCAAGTATTGTTCTTAATAACTCTTCAGTAGTCATTAAAATGGGGTGTTGCGTTCTATTAGCGTTAGGGGAAGATTCTCGAAACATATTCGGGGCTGTATGAAAAGGGTTATTGATCTGTTCTACTTTGTCTCTTGAGTCAGAGTCTGTTTTGTTAGTTGTATAACTTTTGCTTTCTATTACGTCATTTTAACTCGGCAAATGAATATCCGTTTAAGGGTGTTGGCTCAATCCGACTTGGAATTTTTTTTATAGGTACGTCACTGACTCACTATATAATTTTTGAAAAGTATTTGAGAACGAAAGAAAGAAAACTTGTCAGATATATAAGGTTTTGCGAGATCCTCGGATCAATAAAATTTAGTGAAATTAAGCCTTTTGCTGATGCAATTATTATTTTAAACGAAATTACGAATTATTTGAAAGAGAGCAATCTGCAGATAGCAGAAGACAGAATTTGAACGGCGAGAACCGTTTGCAAATTTACTTTTTTACTCACAATTCTGACATCACAGACGGAATCGCTGCAGCTGCCTTGTAGTTGAAGACCCACGATTGGATGATGGTCAATATACATTTTGCGAAATACTTCGCAAAATGGAGAGAGACGGGTACAAATGTGAGGTGTCCTGTCTGTGTGAAGACTATAAAACTGTAGTTGTAAGCAGCAAAGCAAACACGCACTGAGCCACCCGTCAAAATCATACTGCGAATCTCCGATGCTCTGAAGTACGAAATCAGTGATGCCAATGTGGGCGCCTTTTGCTACTGCGCTTGCGGTCGGGCAGCGCACTGGTTGGCCGTAGTTGGCGCGCAATTCAAAATTGGATCTCTTGAGAATACATAAAAAATATTTAGAACATTATAAAAAATTATTTTGAATTACTTTTTCAACAAATTTCTTCTGAAATTGAATGTTTTGTGAAATATAAGTTATTCTTTGGATTTCAAAGAAAATAAAATGTTAATATATGTCTTATAAATTTGTTTCTTGTCTAAAATCAGAAGTTGTATATTTTATATACATTCTTGTGCAATTCTCAATTACAAGTATTGTTTTTAATTCCAATTTTGAATTGCATCACTGGTCCGAAACACGCATTGCCACTCACGAAATCGGGACGC
This sequence comes from Andricus coriarius, assembly GCA_932066315.1. NCBI lineage: Eukaryota > Metazoa > Arthropoda > Insecta > Hymenoptera > Cynipidae > Andricus > Andricus coriarius. The sequence goes on from CAKNWT010226808.1 coordinate 28,052, forward strand.
CCTTCCTTATCGACCGCGAATCCAGGCTTCGAGTCTCAGCGGCAGTTTTGATTTGAGAAATAAAAATGCAGACAGCATCTGCAAATGCACTAATTTTATGGATAATCCAATTTATGATTGTATGTAAATTTGTAAACTTATTCAATTTCAAATTATAGTTTGAAAATATTACAATTATAATTTTGAAATTTATCAAGTCATCCAGCAACAAATTCAAAAACCATCAATTTCGAATTCTGGAATTTCCAAATAGGGCCCTCTGCAAATTTATTTATAAATTCCAAGTTTATCAAGTTGCCCAAGTATAAATTGCGATATTGCGGATATTTGACTTATTTATCTGATACACATAATCAAGGTAACATTATTTCGGTAATTTATTATTTTTCGGAGGACGATAATCGCCCGCTCACTGCGGAAGCTGAAGGTGTGTCTGGTTAACGCAAACGGGCATTCATCGACGCTATGACCAGATCACGCCGAAACCCATTAATTTAATTTACCATGTTGCTTGAAAATTAGAGAGTCGCTTACCGTACAAGATATGCCGCTCTGCGGCCTGGTGGACCTTCGTGGTCACATGGAAGTAAATGACAGCAAAACTGGCGCCACGGTGAAGGTCAGAACTATTTTAGCCGAGTTATGTACTTTTATCACGGAATCCGCTTGCAAAAACGAGTTGCGTGAATTTGTTACTTATTAATTAATACGCTTTAAATCAATCAATAAAAAAATTTCTTTTAACACACTCCAATAGTTTCTGACGGTAACTCAAAATCCGAAAAAATGAAGTTACGTAGTTTCTATCCGCTACTGTGAGTTGCGTATTTTCTATCCATCCCTACGAGTTGCGTAAATTCTATTTGTCAGCGCGAGTTACGTAGATTCTATTCGTCTCCGTGAGTTGCATACTTTCTTTTAGGACCCATCGATGCCAAGACCTCCCCCCTCTACCTCGCCAAGAGTGCATGCATACCTACAATTACAAGTGAAAAAAATGTGATCAAGAAGATAAAACTTATGTAAAAATATATTGTAACAGGAACTTAATTTACAAAAACAAAAGTTCACAATTATTTTTCATCTGAATCATCTTCAACGAACACGTTCCCAGCATCAATCCACTCGAACACATCGTAGATCACGGGGGTGGTAGCATCAGGAGTTTCCTCAGACTTGATTATTTTCTCCTCTTCGACGGCCATGACGTCTATCCACTCCACGCTTTCCTCCACGACACAAAAGACCTCATTTGGTCTCCTGGAGAGGACCTGCAGAGGTTGCACGCGAGACACGTCATCCACTGTCGTCACAGTGAAATCTTATTTGCTGATAGTAAGCAATTATTTCCGGTGATATTATTTAAATTGATGTTTCTAAAGTTTTTTGGGTCGTTTTTTCATCAATGGGAACACAACAGAGAATGTCTTATTGTGACAACATAATCTTTTGTATTTTTCAAACGAGGACAAGTCATCAGAGGTGAAAATTATTGAAAATTCTCCTCACTTTCAGAAAATATTGCATCACTTCCAGTTGTATGATTAAAATGTATGTTTTGAAAGATGTTTCTTTAGTTTCTCGATAAGGCAAAGCAACAGATATGATTCAACTTTGACAGCGAACTTTTATTTATTTTTCAAAAGAGGCCAAAGGTTAGCACATTTGGGAATTTTTTTAAATTCTCCTTGCTCGAAGAAAATAATAATGATCACTTTTAGTCGCTTGATTGAACTGTATGTTTTCAATGTTTTTAAAGTAGTTTTTCGATCAGGAATGACAATACACAAGGTTCCGACTTAACGACAAACTTTGATCTATTTTTAAAAAGAGTCCAAAAGCCATTAGAGATGCGAAATATTGAAACTTCTCCTCGCTTTCAGAATTTAAAATCAATAAATGTGACCAAAGTTAGCAATTATTCATCCTTCCCGTGATTTTCAGGGAATAGTGCAATAATTACGGTGGCTTCATTGGAAATTAGGGTTTTAAAGGTTTTTGTGTAGTTTTCCGATCTAGAAAGACAACGCCAAAAGTCTCAGTTTTATGAAAAACTCTAGTCTATTTTTTAAATTATTAATGTCCATGTGCTCAGATAGGATCACTTGTCGGAGTGGATTTTTTTCGGATAATTCACCATCCCCACTACCGTTCGGGGTCAAGTGCCCTTGGAAAAACCACAATGTATGTTAGGAAAAAAATCGACCTGAGTAACCTCATTTCCCCTGGTCAATGGCCTTAATACAGTATGGATTTTTCAAAACGGATCACCATAATTTTTTCATAATTAAAAAAATTTTAATCAAAATTGCGATAATTTATAACAGTGTATTTAGCACTCCTTAATCGCAGACCTGCTAAAAAATGTTTCTTTCAGAAAATAACAAAATTCAGGAGCTTGGTGTGCATTGCCCACCGTATTGTAATTGAGAAATGTTTTTCAGTATACTAATAATATTAATGCCTCTAAGCCTACAATTCGAATTGTTCAAAAGTATTTTAAGATATGAGATGAGCAATTTTAAAAATATTGAACGAGTTTTGATAAGTTTGTTATAAGTTGATACCGTTCAGTGTCAGGATCACCAGATGTGAATAACTTCAGATACTTCAATTACTTCAATTTTAGATATACTTATGTCAGATGAAAGTGGCGACAAAAGGCAAAACGACTGCTTCCAGACAAAAATAGTGTAATTTAGTTTGTCAAGACCATAAAACGGAACTAAAACGTATAACGTTTCGAAACATTCACCAGTTTCCTCATCAGATTAAAAATGTATCTAAAATATAAATACAAATAAATAGTAATAATAATAAATTGATATAACAAGACAATAGAAGCTCTAAAAAATTAAAAATGAGCTTACCATTAAAATCTGGTTAAAAAAGTTCAAATTAAATTAAACAAACAAAATGAGTAGGGATTGTTGTGGTTGCTCGTTCATATGCACAAATTTAAAAAATTTAAATTTTGAATGAAAAAGATTGTTGAGCCATACTTTTGGATATAGTTGTAAAGAATTATCCTGTGATAAAAAATAGTAATGATTAAAAGTATTACGTCTTTTGAAGGTTATGTTAGACATGGAGTGAAATAAGATACATAAAAGGAAACAAATTGTTTTACCTGAAACTAAGTTAAAAATAATGTCCAAAAAAACAAATTTAAATGTTTAACCCATCATGTGGGAATTTTGTTAAAATTATTCATGAAAAACTGTTATTTTTGTGTAAGAATAATCCGAGCAACCACAACACTCCATCGTGTTAATACCAATACTAACAACTCTGTATCAATCGGAGTTTTCAGACTCAAAAACTCGGGAGCGTACATATTAAAAATCAAATAGGAATTCAAATAAAATTAAAATAATAAATATTATTAAAATAAATTTGTTCGTATGAGAATTCAAAAGACAATTGTAAAATATTATTAGATCATTAAGGAATTTACCATGTTAAAGATCTATAAGATATTAAAGAAACTAGCATAATTGATCAATAATCATCATATAAGATTGATTGGAAGTATTCAAATCCGAAAGAAGATTCATGCTTTTGTATCCTTCTCTCTTGATAAAAACCATTTCAGAAAAACAGCCTTTATAATAATTAGGCTCCTCGTGTAGAATTTCAATATCATCCCATTTTATAAAATTAATATCACCTGAATGTTTGTAAGTTACATGATGACTATTAGCTCTATGATATTTTTCTGCAAGTATAATATTATCTTTATGTTCTTTTATTCTTATTCTAAGTGGACGACTGGTTGGGCTAACATAATTCATACCACGCAGGTACAAGTGACTCTATAAATAACATCACAACGGTCTAAAATATTAAGTTTCTCTTTTCCTAATTTGATATGTTTATCAAATTTATGATCAGTTCTAAACACAGTTTTTATGTTGTAATTATTAAGAAGTCTATTAATATTTAATTATGACTAGATGAGAACTTTGCTGTAAGGGATTCGGGCGAAGAACTGCGGAAAATTGGCTAGCTGACCCAAACGGGTGGGTTATATATGGGAGCACGTCTAGAATCTTCTATCTATGGAAACTACCAGAAAGTACATGCGCAATTACAGGCGTACATTATCGATTAATATGTATATATAGACACTTATATGTAGGGTACATAACACTCCCCTCTTTAGACATTATTTCGTCCTCGAAATTCTTCAATTTTACAAATGAATCTTTTTCGTATTTACTGATCGTGATAGAGATGTTCCTGGTTGTACTGCATCTACTCTTGTTGTATAAGTTACACCATTTGGTTGATTTTCTACTTTATTTTTGATACAAAAAAGGGTCGTTTTCTTAGGTATACATCTAGTTATATATCTTAGCACTCCACACTTAAAAAGCGCGTACATAGTTATCGATCTTATCGCTATATAGCCACAAATTTGTAACCATTCTGAAGTATTTTCACTCTAACCTTATGGTTTTTTATGAGTGGACATATTATTAAGTATACTTTGGACATCGTTTAAACAAAGTTGTGATTTTCTAAGTACATCTATATCAATTTGCTTAGGCATTTGAATTAATCTCAATCATCGTTTTATTTATGTTTAAGTTTTTTGATCAATGAAGTTTATCGTGATTGTTATATATTTCACAATTTTCACCGGTGATTAATGTGGCAACTTTGATTAGAGTCGGTTCGATTTTTTTCCACATACTAAATCAAGGCTTATGTCGGTTGTGGGAATTACAATATATCCTCCTATTCCCGGTATGTAAGTTTCTTTATGAAGCAAATAAGGAGATTGTGAATTATTCTTTTCACGGATTCTTCCTCGTTTTCAATAATTAGGATATTAATAACGTAACTTAATAATCCATTTACTACCGCTATTGAGATTGAACTAATATCGAGAATTTTCTGGTAATTTTCCTTGAAATGGTATTTTGCTCTATGTAGCATTTCATATTCTTCTAATGTGTCTTTAAAAATTGCAGGAGTTGAAATTTGTGGATGTTTAATTCCATATCTACCATCATTAATAGCATCTATTGCTATACTAATATTTTCGTTTATTTCTTCAATTAGGATAGTTATTGAAATTAATTTCATATT
>CAKNWT010226809.1:5086-19745 GCA_932066315.1 Andricus coriarius
GTGACCTCATCAGGGGGGTGGGGGGGGGGGTGACTCATTGCACTTTTGAGTTCTCTATTATGATCAAAATTTCTATGAAAAATGAGACTTATTTTCTATTTTATTGCATTGTTTACAGATAACAGACATTTATTTACAATAATTTTTGGGTGAAAGACTACGTGATGGTTGGTGAGTTAGCTTCATTGCTGACATCATGCACGTAGCCGGTGCCTAAAGTAGCCTTACCAAGACTTGACAGGTTGTGACAAGATTTAGCATGTTCATTGGAAACTATCTGCACAATTTATAGAATGTGAAACTCCAAAGGGATCGTCCATATATTACGTAAGCCGTTTTTCTTTTGTTTATATCGTTTTGTCCTTCTCAACTTCATAGCAATTCTGTTTTCGTCTTTATTTAAACAAAAGAAAAACGGATTACGTATTATATGGACGATCCCTAACTGCTGTTTCAACCATCGGCTCGTTCGTTTTTAAATTGCGTTTCATTTTCTCCTTCGGTCCCAAAAGAATTTTTCTGGCGGATACAATTTGTTTTTTGTTTTTCAAGTTATAAAACAAAGCATTCATTTTCCAAATGGCTTGGAGAGGCTTCAAGAGGCTGAGAGAGAGAGAGAGGGAGGCTTCGAGAGGCTGAGAGAGAGAGAGGCTTCGAGAGGCTGAGAGGGGGGGGGGGGGGGGGGGTATATTCCACGCATGCGTTTTAACCTGATATACATACGTGTGAATAGGAAAAAATCTACTTTAACAGTGAATTTGAATACTTACAACTTTACCGACTCGATGGTGCTGGACGTGTAAATATTTGTTACCTATTTAGATAATACTCAATCGTTCTTAAAATCTTTTTAAATTCAAAACATTTCTTTGTGGCAAAACATTTACCTATGGCAAAACACTTAAAATATTACAAAACCGAACCAGACTGCAGTCTAGACGGTCGTTGTCTAACACTTTTGCCCATATTTTGAGATTTTATCACTTGAGAATAAACCTTGACTATGCTTCCCATGAAAAAGTTGGAGGTGTGGCAAACCTTCTGATTGGTCAGAATGCCATTTCCGATAGGGTTTCTCAAAATGCAAAAATTGTCTACATCTCCCACTATTTCGGAATTTTCTTGAATATGATAGGTAGTCCTTGTAAACGCCTAATTCCTCCCTCTTCTGTACGTACCTTTGCTGTTTTGATATAAGCAGCCTTCTCAGCTTCAAACCAACAGTTTCTCTACATCAACGCTAGAAGCAACATCTCGATTTTAATCTTCGTTGAAAAAAAAATACTTGAAAAAATGTTCGCGGCAAGTGTAATTGCTAACATCATCACGATGTGTGGAGGGTCAGGAGATTTGAAGGAATACTTGTCAGAAGGTAAGTCAAGATAATTATAATTTTTGTTAATATTTTGATTTCTATCCATGTTTATAGTCGTGATAACATAGTAATAATAATATTTATTATTTTTCTGGCAGTTGGAGAGATCCCAAACGATGGGATTGAGCAAGGTACTTCAGCTCCTCATCCTTCGTCGTCTTCAGCTCCTCCTGCAGCTCACTCAAACTCTACCAGTGGTCCGAATCAACCAGATGATGATGTGGTGATGATTAATCCAGCACAACAATCATCAGCAGTGCCCACGGATACAGCAACACCATCGGCCCCCGACGGCATCGTCATTGATGACGACGTGGATGTGATGTGTGTTACTACTACACCAGTGCTATAAAGTGTATCAACGAGTGCTTCGGAAAGTGTGCTCCTTGAAAGGAACATTGGTGGACTTGTGCGTGAGTGATAATGACGATGACAATGACGTAGGCAACGACGACGACGACTAAACGTTTTTCGACGAGGATGAGGAGATGGATCAGGAGATGTTGGCCAGCGAAGACGGTTCTGAGGAGAGGGATGAGGAGGAGGAAGAAGACGAAGAAGAAGAACCAGAAGAGATTAGTGATGACAGTGACGACGAATTTATGATGGAGGCGAGAAAACGATCACTTGAGGAATGGGATTATCCAATTGGTAAGTTGTAAAATATTTAATTTCTATAGCATGAAACTTTTTGAATGGACGGGGGTATTACATTACTTCAAAATCATATTAAAAGTTTGCATCCGGAGGTTCAATCTTAAAATCAAATTAAGAAAATCTTAAACCGAATCTCAAATTAATTTGAAAAAAATGAGGTATAGATTTAACTATGTTAGCGTATTGCACAAGAAATTTCTAAAATGTTTCACATCATTTATATAACATTATGAAGAACAAAACGGAAAATTACCTTTCTTGGACGTACTAGTTTACAAAAGATCTCATAACACATTAGGACACGAAGTTTACAGAAAACCCACCCATACAAATAGATACCTACATGCCTCCTCCCACCACCACCCATCTCAAAAGCAATCGGTCATCAATTCTCTTGTATACAGAGCTGTCTCCATAACAGATAAAGATAACTTACAAAAGGAATTACAAAATGTTAAACAAATCCTAATACAAAACGATTACACAAACAAACAAATTCAGAAAGCAATAAGAAAATACACTCAAAAAAACAAGTCAACACAACCCACTAAAGAAAGAGAGAGAAATAAGACCACAATCCTACCCTACATTAAAGGCATCACAGAACAAATAGGAAGAATTCTCAACAAACACAACATCCAAGCCATATTTAAAACACCTGCAAAAATAGGACAACTTCTAAACAATCCTAAAGATAAAAAGGCACTTCTCAGTGATCCAAGAGTATATAAAATCCCCTTTTCTTGTGGCAAAGTCTATATTGGAGAAACCGGGAGGGCGGTGAGCCAACGTGTAAAGGAACATGAGAGTAAAGTCAGGCTAAAACATTTCACGCAATCAGCACTAGCTGAGCATCATATTGAAACAGGACATAGCATTTTGTTTGACAAAACAACAGTCATCGCAAAAACGCAAAATATTTTGCCAAGAAAACATAGAGAAGCAATCGAAATCTTAAAACACCCTAATAACATCAATAGGGACAATGGATATAATACGAATCCGATTTGGCTTTGCGTCCTCCCGGGTTTTTTAAAAAGGACTTGATTGGCCAATCAAGTTCGAGCAGTCCCTACCATGGGGCGCTCTGGCCAATCACAGGCATCGTAGAGAATATATATAAGAACAACATAACCTGAAACTTCAGTTTCAGGTCAGCCCTGAAGAAGTGAACTGCAATGTTCAAATTTAAATTTATCACTTTACTATTTTCTGTTAAAAACTGTTGATAAAATTCATTATTGAGCTACTTTTAGTGTTTTTAAGAATTAGTCTGGAAGTACGTTTCCTAACGATAAATATAATATCTCGATCTTCTTTTCTTTTAAATAGACTTGTGAAAATCTTTTAAAAGTGTTTTGGTCCCTCCATTCAACTAAATTAATAAAGAAAATACAAATCGAATTTTTAGAGTATTCAAAAATGCAGAATTAAAAGCTATATTATGTTTGTAAAATCTTTTTGCAGAGGAAAATAAAGCCAATAGGGTGTAAAATTAATAAATGAAATAATTAATCGCTTAATTAAAAATTTAATCATTATTATTAAATAATAATTATTTATTATCATTAATAATTATTAATGATGAATAATAATTTATAAAAATGGTTAATAATCAATGTATAATAATTAATAACAATTGATAAAATAATTATTATTAGCAATTAATAATAATAATAATAATTAATAACAATTAATAAATAATAATGATTGAGAACAATTCATAATTAATAACAATCAATAATAATGAAAAGAAATTAATTACAAATAATTAATAATAATCAATAATTAATAATGATGAATAACAATAAGTAATTAATAATAATAATTAACAAAAACCAATAGTTTATAGTAATTAACAAAAATCAATAATTAATCATGATTAACAACAATTAATAATTTATAATAATTAGTTACAATTAATAATTATTAATAATTAGTATGTATTTTTTTACTAAGTAAATGGTTTTTAGTCGTTTTTATTCGTGACATATATTCGTCAAATATATATGTATTTATATCATGTATATTCTGCATGCAGAAGTCAATCCCTCTACAAGAATGCATATTCAATGAGATGGAGGACGGAAAAAACGTCGTTTGAATGATAATGACGATCATCTAGAGCCAAATAAGGATGATAATAATGATGATGGTGAGGAAGCAAATCTTGCACACACGCTTGAGGACCACGAAACAAATGATCATAGTCATCTTGCAAATCAGGGTGGTGAAATGCCTGAAAATTCTAAATTTTTAATTATAAGCAAAAGGTCAAAACATTACCCGCGTTTTAACCTAGACGGTACGGAGATAGAATTGAATTTCCGGAATAATCCGGATGAAACAGTTTGCCCTATCGAGTGGCTCGAATATGCGGTTAAAGAGCTTTTTCAATATTTAATAACACCTTATGCTCCTCTCGATTTTATCGGTATTAAATTCATCGCGGACAGTTTTACACAAGACGGCGCAGCGTTATCTTTTCGTTACGTACATGATTGTCACTTTGAAGACCTCTGAAATTTAATTTTCATTGTCACACAGAGTGTCGCAGAGTTTTGGATAGATGACAGTTTTAAGATGACCATTGATTGTGTACGTAATCCTACTGGTGGTGCTTGGGTAGTTTTAAACAGTAATGCAGTCAAAAAAAGATCAATTTTAACAATAGAGAATCGCGATAACTTATGTCTCCCTCGGGCGATTGTTTCGGGTAAAATTTATAGGGAACGCGGACAATTAAGAAATGGGGAAAAAAATGCAAAATAGCATGCTGTTCGTAGACAAAATTCCATACTTTAGACTGCATTAGCACGAGATCTGACGCGTAATGCGTTTGTGGAAACACCGCCAGAAGGATGTGGTTTTTTTGAAATTGAGAAATTTCAAAAATACCTCATGTGCGAACAAATTGCCATTAGCGTTTTTGATTTCAAAACTGTCGCTGACGGCACATACCCACCTTTTTTCTATGGTACACGCTATTTTATCGAGGTAGGTCAAATCCCTTTGCACAGTGTACATTTATTGTACGAAAGCGACAGTCGTCATTATAATACAATTTTGAACTTGCCAGGTGCGGCTTCCAATCGAAATTTTTGTATACCTTGTCACAAAGGTTACCAAAATATAAATAACCGTAGATGCTCGCAAAAATAAAGGGGCTTATTTTTCGCAACCGGAATGTGAAAAACCCCTTGATGAAGCACATATCGCAGGCCGTAAGTGTGAACAATGCTTGCGTCTCTGTTTTAATGACGATTGTTTCAAACCGTCATAAAAGAAGTAATACTTATTCCTCTGTAAAAAGTGTTTGTGAGGTAATACGAATTTGTGATATATGCTCGCGACTGGTCGACCTATCAAAGGATAAAAACCACAAGTGTGGTTTTTCTTTTTGTAGGACATGTGGATGCACTCGCGAATTCAATCATGATTGCTACATGAAACCCATAAGTCACGATTCAGGGGTAAATAAAGCGAATGGGCCTGTCATATTTATTTTCTATGATTTTGAGACCCAAAAGAACAAAACGGTCGAGGGAAGCGATTCAGTTAACGAACATATAGTTAATCTCTGCGTAGCTCAGCAGGTCTAATCGTGATATATCACTCAACAGGATATCACGAAACCTTGTGAACACTGCGGGTTGAATCGCGAATTTGTATTTGATGGTGACAATCCCGTACGCGACTTTGTAGATTTTACTCTTCGTCCCATAGTAAAATTTTAAAAAATAATCTGTATAGCCCATAATTCTAAAGGCTTTGACGCGCAGTTTATTTTAAAACATTTAACAGAACAACACTATAATTGTCAAAAAGATATCCGGATCTCATTTGATCAGGTACTAAAATTATCTCAATGACCGTAAAACACAACCTTTATAGATAGTTTGAATTATTTTCAGTTACCTCTTAGCGCACTTTCGGCATCGTTTGGGTTAGAGGGTATAGGGGGGAAAAAAGGAATATTTCCACATCTCTTTAATACCCCGGAAAATAAAAATTATTGTGGACATCTTCCAGCAATTAAATTTTATTCTCCGGGTACAATGTCGAAAAAAGCTCGGAAAGAATTTTTAAATTGGTACGAGGAGAAAAGTAGTGATCCAGAGTATCAGTTTAATTTTTTGTTTCGTACTGTAAGAAGGATGTGGATATTTTACGTTGTGTATGTATTGCGTTTCGTAAAATATTCCTCGAATGTGGAAATGTTTGTCCTTTTACAGAGGTCCCTACGATTGCATCGACATGTAATCGATTATTTCGGAAGCATTTTTTGCGAGAAAATATTATTGGGATAATTCCGAGAGGTGGCTTTAGGTGGGGCGATACCCAATCCAGGGCTGGAGTTAAATGGCTGTTATCGATGGAGCGCGATCTTGATATTGTTATTCGTCACGCTGGTAGAGCTCGAGAGCATCGTCTTCAAGAAGGCCCTATAGTAGATGGGTTTTTTGAAGATGAAGCTACGAGAACACGTCGCGTATTCGAATTTCATGGTTGTTTCTGGCATGGTTGCAAGCTCTGTTATCCCACTTACAGAGATAAAAAACTTGCAAATACTGGAGAAACCATGAATGACCGTTACAAAAAGACACGTGCGCGGTCGGATAAAATAAAAAGATACGGTTATGAACTCACAGAGATATGGGAATGTGAGTTCAATCGCCTTAAAAATATAGACAACAAGCTCAAAGATTTCTTAAAGAGCCATCATTTATTAAAAACTGATAAAGTATTAAACCCTCGCGATGCGTTTTACGGTGGTCGTACAGGGAATACGAAATGCCTTGTAGGTCACCCAACTGTATATGTAGGGTCAGAAGACTGTAAGAAATTTACAAGTCCTGATTTTGATCTTACAACCGTCGAAGGTTTAGTACTTTGTAAAGTTTTACCGCCACGGAAGCTTTATCATCCTCTTTTGCCTGTTCGCTTACACGAGAAACTCATGTTTTCTCTCTGTCGCACATGTTGTGAAACTCTGGAACAGGGAGAGTGTTCGCATGAAGATGAGTCACAGCGTGTGTTTGAAGGTACATGGGTTTCCGATGAGTTAAAAAAAAGCTGTGCAATCGGGCTACAAAATTGTCGACATTTCAGAAATATGGCAATATAATGTAGTACAGTATGATCCAATCACGCACAAGAGAGGTCTTTTTGCAGGATATATTAATATGTTCTTAAAGATCAAACAGGAGGCAAGTGGTTGGCCATCATACTGTATTGATGAAGTTTCAAAGCTCGAATACATTCGTCAATATGAGTTGGCGGAGGGTATTAAGCTTGATTTTGAAAAAATTATAAAAAATCCGAGTTTGCGTTCCGTGGAAAAACTGTGTCTTAACTCCTTCTGGGGTAAGTTTGGACAACGTAATAATTTACCGCAAATAAAAATCGTACGCACGCGAGAGAAATTATTACGTCTCCTTTCTAACCCAGAAATTGAGGTTAAAGATGTCATGCCTGCAAATCAAAATATGTTGTACGTTCGTTGGGTATATAGGGAAGAAGCCGCTACCCCAGCACCTAATACAAACGTTGTCATTGCAGCGTGCACCACTGCTCAGGCACGCTTAAAGATGTACGAATATTTAGAACAGTTAGATCGTCGTGTCTTATATTATGACACAGATTCATGCATATATGTCATCCGCGGAACCGCAGATGAGTACATCCCACCTGTAGGTTCACTTTTGGGCGACTTTACCGATGAGTTGGAAAAAGATTATGGAGAAGGTGCCTACATACACTCCTTCGTTTCAGGTGGACCGAAATTTTATGCATATATGGCTCCTGCGGCAGATGGCACCGAGTCTGCTGTATGTAAAGCTGTCTGGGCGACGATGAGGACATAAGTGATTGTTCTACCATCATCTTTGACAGTAATGATGATGATGATGATGATGATTAGAAATTCGGTCGATTTTCCGTTTGGCAGAGTGTGAGGAGTCAATTACATAATTTTCTCTCTTTCTCTTCACTGACAAGTTCATCTCCCTTCAATTGTATATGAATAAAAATTGTAGGAAAAATCGAAGGGTGATGAATATTCTAACGATGTAAAGTGAGAAAGTTATGTAATTGACTCAGTAATTATAAAATGTATATAAATATTTAATTATTGATTTTACTCTTATTTTATTGCTATTTTTATTTTCCTATTTGCATTGTAAATATGGGAGTAGTTTTATTAAAAACATTTTTATACTTTATATGTTGTGTATGTGTTTCACTTATTTATCCTCACCCTCAGCGTATTAGAAAATAAATTGGATTTAAAATGTTTCATATTGAATTTGTATCTTACTTTTTATTTTCTAATTGAAGTCATCAAAATAATGAAGAATTAATTATTCCTTTCATCATTAATCTAGATTTAGAAACCATTAGGACATATTTAGAATATTGCGTCACACAATCATTCCGAATCTTTATCAATCCTACACTAGTATACACTTCCTGGGAATTCCCTCTATTATCTATCTATTCCTTATCTGCCATCCCTAGACTTAAGTAAACACGAGCGAGCAGCGACACGAGGCCCAGACACACATCCCAGGAGCGGGGGTAGGCGCCAGACGTCTGAGCAAACACCGAGGAGTGGGGGTAGGCTGGCGGCCGAGCCATAGTTTATCCTAACTACTGTGATCGTTTTTCTATCTACTCGTCTTGAAATTACATAAGTGGTGCTTTTTGATGACAAAGAATTGGCAATTTGTTTATTTTATAAACCAATGCATTGTATGGTGATTTATAGACAGAAAGTAATAGTTTTTTTTTTCTAATCGTCTTCAAATTACACAAGTGGTGATGGTTATTGGGGAACAATTGTCAATCGATATTATTTGCTTATGTAATAAGCAATTTTAATAAATAAATGCATTGTTTGACCATTTATAATTAGAAAGTGTTCGCTTTTCTTTCTAATCGTCTTCAAATGACATAAGCGGTGATATTTAGTGACGAAGAATTGTCAATCGATATTATTTGCTTCTGTCATAAACAAATTTAATGAATAAATGCGTTGTTTGAACATTTATAATTAGAAAGTGATCGTTTTTTATTATTGCCTTCAAATAATATCACTGTAAATGTTTTGTGTTGTTCCAGAAGAATTACCTTTCAAGTTGTACTTGTCAATCATCTTAAGAATTTCAGGATCCATTTCCAATTCATTCTTGCCCCACTTTGGAAACACTTTGAAGCCGATTAGAAAGAAAAACGATCACTTTCTACCTAGAAATTGTCAAACTATGCATTTCTTTCTCAAATTTGTTTGTGACATAAACATGTAATGTGGGTTGACAATTCGTCATCACATTCGTCACTTTTGTAATTTGAAAACGATTGGAAAGAAAACGTATTACTCTCTGTCTATGAATGACCACACGCATTTGTTTAAAAAATTTGTTTATAAAAAAATCAAATAATATCGGTTGCCAATTATTTGTCACGAAATAGCACCACCTATGTAATTTGAAGACGAGTAGAAAGAAAAACGATCATTTTCTATCTACAAATGGTCAAACTATGCATTTGTTTATAAAATTTGTTTATAACAAGAACAAATAATATCGATTGACAATTCTTCCTCAATAAACATCACCACTTGTGTAATTTGAAGACGATTAGAAAAAAACTATTACTTTCTGTACATAAATCACCAAACAATGCATTTTTTTTTAAATTTGTTTATAAAATAAACAAATTGCCAATTCTGTCACCAAATAGCACCACTTATGTAACTTGAAGGCGAGTAGACAGAAAAACGATCACTTGCTATCTACAAATGGTCAAACTATGCATTTGTTTATAAAATTTGTTTATAATAAAAACAAATATTATCGATTGACAATTCTTCGTCACTAAATATTACCGCTTATGTCATTTGAAGACGAGTAGAAAGAAAAAGGAACACTTTCTAATTATAAATGGTCAAACAGTGCATTTGTTCATTAAATTTGTTTATTACAGAAGCAAATAATATCGATTGACAATTCTTCGTCACTAAATATCACCGCTTATGTAATTTGAAGACGATTAGAATGAAAACGAGTACTTTCTGCCTATAAATGACGGAACTGTGCATTTCTTTATCAAATTTGTTTATAATATGAAAAAAATATACCATTCAACAAATTTGCATGATGAACCATGATCCTGTTGATAAAGTCAAGCAATTTCAACTTAAAAATATACTAATTTCCAATATCTTGACATTTGATTAATAGAATTTGCTTACAACAATTACATTCGATATCCTGTACATTATTTATATTTTTTGGATACTTCGACATTCATTTTCGTCACGGTTTTGATGTAATTTAAAAAAAAATGAAAAAAAAGGATTGGGAAAATGGGTCAGTATTCCCAATATTGAAGCTAATCTTAAATAAAATGCAAAATTATCAAAACTCCCAACAGAAATTGAACGGGTTAACCTATTTTTTATTTAATCGTCTCGAAATTACGTAAGGAATATAATGAAGCATATTAAAATTCAATTTCTTCATATATTCATAATTATCAATTTCGTTCAACCGTCTCGAATCATGTAACGCTTTAACAATAGGTAGGACGGATGAGGTACGAGGGACCCCCTGGGGTGAAATGTCGCCGCTAAATTTCACGCTCGAGCCCAATTTGTACTGTGTCAATTTGGAGCGCCTGTTTTCGGATCATCGTAGCTACTTTCCCGGTGGCGGAATGCTCGTTTCCAGGCGCATAAATGAAGCAAATTTTCAATTAAATAAAATATAACAAAAACAAGACCATTTTTCAAAAAACGAAGGCTTTCTTTTTCTTTATTATGCCTTTGAGATTATGTGGTAAATATATTACATCCAAAAATTCATCCGTGTAGGAGGAAACTTGTGTTATGTAATACATGGGCAAACCTTCAAGCCTCACGAAGCGCCTTAAAACGTGCCACCGGGCACTTGAAAATCCCATATATTTAACATCTGAATGTTTTGAATTTTCGAAAAATTGGACTGATACTTCAGGGTTTGATTGAAAGTTACTAAACTTTTTCAGGAATCGCAGAGGATTTTTTAGGAAATAAAACCATACCCATAGCTTTTAATTTAAAACCAACCTCCCCCCACCCACAACGCCCCAAATATGAGCCAAAATTTTTTTTTTACTACATTCTTACGTATTATTGTTAATTTTTAGTATTTTCTTCTTTTTTTTTATATAAAAATAATTACTAATGGACAATTTGAATATCCCCCATGACTTTCTAAACAAGTTTTAATTGTTCAAATGTTGGTAATAGTTGGTCATTGTTTGGAGAAGTAAATTAAAAAAAAACACGTGATTATTTAAACAAATAATTATTGTTTATTTTAAAAATTGCTTAAAATCGAGCCATAGGTGTCCACTTTTTACTCAAGTTGATATCCTATGATACTTATTGTTGAATACTTACATAACTTTGTTACTTTTCTTCGAATACTTACATAACTTTGTTACTTTTCTTCGAATACTTACATAACTTTGTTACTTTTCTTCGAATACTTAACAAATTTCTGTTATGTTTAACCATTTTTATTTGCTTAAGGGTATGTGATACTTCAATCGGGTTCAGTTCCCCCGGGTTTTTGTCCACAAAACTTAAAAATTTTAAAAACTGAATTCGGAGATGCTATAAAATAGAATAACGGACGTCCCCGAACTCTTTTTTCAAGGGATAATAGCAAAAAAAAATATTCTGCTACATAAATTTTTCTGTATATGCACTATTTGGAGGTTAGGGTCAGTTGTCAAGTCTCTGTCATTCCGATAATGTCGGTATCTGTTGTACCGAGTTGCATAGAGGGCGTCCTAACGAGCATAAATTGAATTATTTATGAAATATATTTTTTGGATTGCCTAAAAAAAGTTTAGTTCCGGGACATTATAGTTACTATGTTTTATTACTTGTCCTAAGTTTTCGACCAAAAATATTGTGTAGTTTGGAAGGAAAGCTGCGGGGAGAATTTTAACACACATAACCTCAAAATACACGCATATTAATCAAATTTAGCAAAATGAAATTTCTCTAAATTATTCCACAACAGAAGAGTTCGGGGACGTCCGTTGACATGTTCGCTATCATTCCCCAAATTTTTAAGGCAAAATCTTTATTATTGTAGGAAAAAAGCCGGGGGAACCTAATACTGCTAAAATCGATAATTTTTCAAGTATCACATGCCCTTAAGCAGTTTTTTTGCAAAAACATTTTAAAAAATAATATAAAATGGAACACATATAGTATGTAAAGAATTTCAAAAAAGATGTAAACTATCCGTACTCAACTTGAAGAAAAATTTCAATCAAACAACAATTAATTGTTCAAATAATCACAAAATGTTTTTAAAAAAATGCACGAATCCAAACAATGATTAATTATTACATTTCATTGTATTAAAGTTACATTTATTTAAACAATTAAAAATTGTTTAACAAGTCATAAGGAATATTTAAATTGTCAATTAGTATTTATTTGTATTAAAAAGATGGCAGAAGATGCTTAAAATCGACTCAAATTTTCCAAGGCTGATCCTAGATAGACCCGAACGGACAACCTTTTTGACTTCACAGGAAATCCAATCCTGGTTCCATGTATTGGATAGGTCCCGGATAGCCCCAGTTAAATTTACATTGCGGGACTTGCTTAATTTCTTGGTGCAAAGACTACCGGTCACATCCCGGATACGCCCAGAAAGACGCATTTTTGACTTTACAGGAAATCAATTTCTGGGTCCACGACCCGGATAGGTCCCCGATAGTCCCGATGAAACATACTTTATCGGACCTGATCTCTTTATCGTCACAAATATTCCCAGATTGGTCTCGGATGGACGCAGCCAGACATCTTTTGACTACACAGGAAATAAAATTCTGGTTCCATGTCCCGGATAGGTGTAGGATAGACCAGGGAAAGCGTACATTGCGAGACTTAATAATTTTTCGATGCAAAAACTACCGGTCAGATCCCGGATACGCCCGTATAGACGCTTCATTTGAACTTCGAGGAAATGAATTTCTCTTTTCGTGTCCCAAATAGGTCCTGGATAGACCCGGATAAACGTAAACTGTAGGACGTGTTTCTTTTTTTAACGGTAAACTCCCAGATAGGTCCCGGATAGACCCGGATAGACAATACATTTGAACTTCAAGGAAATTAACTTTTGTTTCCATGTTCCAAAGAAGACCCGGATAAACCCGGGAAAACATAAACTGTAGAACTTGTGTTTTTTTTCAACGGTAAACTGCCAGATAGGTCCAAGATACTCCTGGATAGACACTTCATTTGATCGAAGAGAAAATGAATATCGGTTTCCGTGTCCCACATAAGTTCCGGATAGACCAGGGTAGATGATCGTTTTGACTTCGACCAAAATAATTTCAGGTCCGGCGTCCCGGATAGATATCACATAGATCCGTAAGTTTTCCGGATTGAAAATAATTCTACGTACAGAGCCCGGATAGACCTGAGACAGAATAAAATTTTGGATTTTAGTTTGAGTTTAATAAAGATAGAAATTTTTGCACTTTACTTTTTCCAAAATTTATCCCTTACTTGGCGCAGCTTGGGTCGGGGCAGCCAAGGCTGAATTTATTAAATTTACTGTGAATAAAACATGTCGAGCGCCAGCTAGTTGACTCCCCACTAGCAAGGAAGTAATTAAAGCAAATAAAACATAACCAATAAGCAGGAGACGAAATTAACAGGGAGGATTCATTGGGAGGACCCAATAATAAGCAAAAACTACAGATTCCAGAGATACATGATTTATAGATGGTTGAGTACTTACATTGTCAACTATGGCTTGACTTCCCTTCGTCGATATCAATGTATTATTTTATTTTTAATTCCCGTTTTATTCCTTTTATATTAGTTATCTCGTTGATTTTAATATTTTCGCTGTTTCGTCGAAAATTTTTTACAATTGAGAACACAATGTCCGTAGACCGACTCCTCGCCAGTTACAATATACGGAACTTTACTGTTCGGTCGGGCGTCTGGCGAAAAAGTGACGCTTCAGGCTAGCCTCGCGCTGGAGGTCCCGCCGAAGCCATCGCGCGCGACCCACACGTAGGTCCCAAGACCCCGTGCCTGGCACTCAAGCCGCTGGGCAGCCAGAGACCTGACTTACCGACGAAATTCAAATTTAAAAATGTGTCGACTTCAAAATGAGCATTCTCATCTTGACGTCTACGGGTATATGGTATTTGATGTGTTAAATTATCTATCAGGGCCGTGTCTGGTTTCTATCGGGTCCTATCCGGCATTTTAAGCAGGGTAGTTTTACGATATGTACACAGTTCCTAATATATTTGACTGAGCGAAAAAATGTTGAGATTAATTGTCAATATGGTAAAAGTGCGCTCATCGGACTTGTCTAACTTCCAGCGTTTCGTTTATTTTGACAAGCAAAAAACTTCCAGCGAGAAAATTGTTAACAACAGTACAAAGAAGTTTTGTGGAAAATTTTAGCCCAATCGAATGGATATTCAAGAAATTATTAATGTCTCAAGTCGCTAGCGGGTAGGCGACTCGCGCGCAAGCTGTAGCGAGTCTCAGATCCGATTCATAATATACAGTTCACCGGCGCCAAAAATAAA